>MQRK01229389.1:2829-14332 GCA_001938485.1 Girardia tigrina
TTTGTGAATTCAGCTCCCTGGTCAACCCATAAATATTTTGGAATTGGTAATTCAGTATTTGTTAATTCCGTTAAGATTGAAATGAAAGCTTGGATTATCGATTCAGATTTCTTATTGGGGAGAAAACGGAAAAAACCATATCGTGAATAAATATCTATAACTGTTAAAATATAATATTTCCAAATTTTTCTGGTTTGCCCTGATTTTGTTATTGTTGTTGCAACAACTCCATTTTCAGTATCCTCTTTAGCGTCAACTGTCGGCTGACCAAATCCGATTCAGTGATTTAACATTTATTCGAAGAAAGTCTTTATTTCTTTTATGAGCTTTATGTAATTCTTTAGCTAATTGTTTATTATCCAATGTTCTATCAAATGCTATTTTACCTTTCATAATTGTTTTTATGAGAAATCTTTCGAATTTTTGGCGTAAAGTCAGATCTTGAAGTTGATTGATATCGTGAATAAGATTTACATCCGCCAAGTGCCGATCTCGTAAATCTTCAGATCTGTAGGCGATATCATGTTTGTAGCATGCCTGATCCAATCCATCAACGGGTTTATTATCTTCGCCGATTGGTTGATCTTGATCATCTAATCGGATATCCAATCTTGTTAGTGGACCGCAATAATTTTTACCCGGCAAATGCAGTTCACCGTATTTTGTTTTCATAAATCCAGGAATATATTTCGCAAAATTTCCCATAGATTGTTGAACGTCTCCACCTTCTTTTTTAATAATCATCATTTTGAAAAGTAATTTATTTTTTTAAATCAAATTACTTTCTAATAAAAATTTCCAATACTATCAAGCTATTTCTGTAGACATGATAATAAAGGAAAACGGTTAGAAAAGAACAATAATATTTTTAATGTGTATTCCTTTAAATGCTATTAACTATTTTATAAAATCATTAATCACTTTCATCAATTTCAAGATCTGAGTGCATGTTCGGATTTTCGATTGTTATTTCTTCTTCACTAAATATATTTTTATAAATTTTTTTCTCAGTGCGATCAAAATAAATATAATTATATTTTTACGCTGCCAGTGATGAATTATTTCCCGCTGATATTCATTGATATTTTCGCTATTGGGTAAGAGATCAGAGAAGATATAAGATTTATCTCTTTTTCCTAATTCGAAAAAAATGAATCCAGTGGAATTATTCCGGATAGAATGCTTATCGAATCCGTAGAAATTTTGGGAAATGTATATCGTATTACAATTATTATGTCTTCCTCTGGTGAAATACGATTTCATTATTTTCTGATCTGACAGATTCACCACGTCATCGAAAATAATGAGATTTTTTGCATCCTTTGGTAGCGAGTCGCAAGCGACGATTTGATTAGGATCCGATGAAAAAAGGACGGATATTGACTTTTCAGGATCTCTAATTAAATATTTTGATTTATCAATATTATTTTTATTATTAATAAATCTTTTATACGCATAAACGAGATATTCCGGAGGAGGAATATAATCTTTATCAGAATCATTACCTAATTCCTCTTTTATCATTTCTAGTAACATTTTCTGTTTTTCGAAAATATCACGTATTCCGGTTTTTGTTAAAGATGAACCGTCTTCAAAACGGAATCCACTTGAAATAACTTTCAGTTCCGGCTGATCAATAGTTGTGGAATAAAATATTAAATTATTGAAATCGAGAAATCCGTCTTCTAGTAACATTTTTGTTAATAAAACATTTTTACCACAACCAGATTCCCCAACTATTAACAGTTTGAAATTCTTTGGAAATAATTTGTTTTTAAACTTTGACTCGTACATCGTTAAAATATTCAGTTTTTCCTTCGGCATTTTTTTTGTGTCAAAATTTCGAAAATGCAAAAAAATATTTTTATAAAAAATGTCTGATAAAAAAAAATTTCCAACGATTCCGACCAAGAAAAAAAAATAGAAAAAATATTAGAAAAATTATTAGAAAAAAAAATGAGAACCATGAGATCGGATATCTTCACCAAGTCCGATGATGACGAGAAAAATGTGAAATCGACTGGACGCGATTCTGAAACGGAATCAGCAAATATACCCAAAACTCGGAAAACTCCAAGTCCGAGAGTTCAAACTCCTGAAGCTGAATCTGATACCGATTCACCCAAATCAGCCGGATTTGAATCGGATGATGAAAATAAATTAATAAATGAATTTAAAAGTTTATATGAATCCAAAGATTGGCGTCGGAATCCCAATTTCCATGTTTGCAGGAATTGCGAAAATGAATTTAATAAATTGGAAAATTATAATACAACAATGCATTATTCTCATAATGCATTAGAAAGAAAATTAGAAAGAAAAATGAAAAAAAAAGAAAGAAAGATTAAATATCTTAAAGGGGATGTAAAATATTTAAAAAGAAGATTTAGGGAAAAAAATGCCAATATTACTATTAATAATAATACTACTATGGTTATTAATAATAATATCGAAAAAGAAAAAGACGATTTTGAAGATTCCGATTCATCGGAATATGTTAGTAAAGATTTTCGGCGGCCATCATTGATTATGACACCTAAGGAATTATATTTAAGACAAAAGATTACGAGTATGCAACAAGAATTATGGTGTTATATTAATGGTAAAGATTACAGAGCTGAAAGTAATTTTGAAGAAAAACCAAAAAAGGTAAAAACTGGTGGTCGAAAACCAGGGACACCAAATAAAAAGACTTTGGAAAAATTAAAGGCCATAGAAAAATATTAATATATATCTTTATTAAAGAACCATATTATTTTTATTTTTATTTATAATATGTATTGATTTTTAAAATAAAAATTAGATTTGATAGGCTAAAAGTACCCCGTTTTTTTAACTTCATCAAAGTTTATCAAAGTTAATTATTTTTCATTGATGGCAAATTCACTGCAAGTCTCGTTATCAATTATTAAAGAATGGTAACATTCTCTTAATAATGAGGCATAACGCATATTTTTATTGGTGGAGATTTTTTTATGACTATTTTCCTTTATTAATTTTAATTCATCATCGAATTCTTTAGCTTTATCTTCGTCATATTTCCCGATTTCAGAAATAGTTTTATCTAACATTACTGCCAAGTCTTCATTTTCTTGTTTTAATCCTTCGATTTCATCTAAATCATTACATCGTTTCAATAATTGATCCTCAAGCATTAAATTCATTCCGTTTACCATATAATTCAGTTTAACATTATCAACAACGATTTTTTCTCCTTTAGCAGCTTTTGTAGTTATATTCAATTGATTAAACTTTTTCAATGCTCTAGAAGAAGCATCTCTAAAATCCTTTTTCTTATTCATCTCTTTTTTATAAATTTCAAGATCCATTTTTTATTTGATTAAAATAAGATTTAATCTTCTTCTTCATTTTCACTTTCATTCTTTTTACCACTTAATCCAGCAGCAAGAAGTTCTTTTTCAAACTTTTCTATTCTCGAAGATTTATTTCGTTTTAAAATTGGTAAGGATTTTGTTTCTTCTTTTTTCTTTTCCGGTTCAGAGGGAGTTTCTTCTTTTTTCTTTCTTGTTTTAACGGATTTTCTAAGCGGAGTTGGATGACGATAAAACGAGGGAATACCATTATCTTTCATTATTCGATTAAATTTATAAGGGGAAATATTTATTTTTTCACAAATTTCCGCATGTTTCAATTTTGTTTCATTTTTCAATTTTAAATAATCTAAAATATTTTTTTTATTATTATCACAGGATGCGGATTTAACAATATATTTTACATCTTTATCAACAGCTTCAAGCGGAAGATTATTTAACTCTAATAAATAACCAATATAGTTTTTTAAATTTTCTCCGTTCATTTTCTTTATAATATAAAATAACTTTTTTTCCGGAGTATGGTTATTTTTTTATAATTTTTCAAATACAAAAAAAATTTGAAATAAAAAAATGACTGATAAAAATAAAAACAAATCTCATGCCAAGAAGAAAATTAGAAGAGCTGTTGTGAGTCTGGATCCAAGTGTGGATCGACCAATAGATTTTGATATTAATAGAGAAGTAGAATCTCCAATTACAGTAGCACCACCATTATCGGCAATAATACATCCTCCTAATTGGGATAATCCATTATATTGCCGATTATGTGATAAATTATTTCACAATAAAGCTGCTCTAATATCGCACAAAAAAAGTAACGCACATATCCGAAAAGAAACTAATAATATTAGTATAAAAATTGAAAATGTGGAAATAGTTCATAATTTTAAAGAAAATATTATTGATCTCGAATATTATTTCGAAGAAGATGGGAAAAAGGTATTATTCATTGAAGATATTATCCGATTAATTGATGTTTACGATAATATGGAAGAACGGTTGAAATTTCCAGTTCTTATTCATGTATCTTTGAAAGTTGAATTTATTAAGGGAGAGGAAAATAATTGAAAAGGAAATCAGTTTACCGGCAAGAAGACTTCTGACTCAAAGACGAATGAACCGCCACGTGAGACATCTGCCGGGAAAATTAAATGCAAAAATACGGGAATGCGAATTACGGGGATCTGGATTTAGTATTCACAAAATTGTTAAAATAAATATTAGAATATCTCCATATAAGAATTCCACTTCAGATATTTTTCTTGATCCGCCAGAACGAATAAAGAAATCTTACTGTATAATAAATGTTCGAAATAAGGATGACAAATGTTTTCTATGGTGCTTTGTCGCGCATACGATGCGAGATCGATTAAAGGAAATTACAAATAAATTCAGAGTATCTCATTACGAACGAGAATACGAATCCAAGAAAAAGTATTTCGATGATATTTTCAAAGGTGATATAAATTTCCCAACAAAATTGGAAGATATTAAACTTTTCAATAAAAGAGTCCCAGAAGAAAATAAAGTCAATGTTTTCGAAGTGGATTATCAGGGAAATGTATTACCGATTTTAATTAGTCATCTCAATGTTAAAGGATTCAATATATTATTTTATTCCCAGAAAATCAATGACGAGATAAAAACTCATTTCGTTTATTGTAGAAATATCAGAAGATTTCTAGCCTGTGATAATCATTTATGTCTGAATTGCATGTGTCAATTTCAATTGGAATCCACTTACCAAAAACATGTGGATATTTGTCAAAATAATAAAGCGATTAAAGCTTCTTTCCCGAAAGATGAATATTATCAATTTAATAAATTCCATTATAAAGTTAGAGTCCATTTTGCGATTTACTGTGATTCCGAAGCATGGAATAAAAATTATAATCCTGAAGATAATAATGATAATCCGGATGATAATTCATTTATAAAACATATTGATATTAATTATAAAAAGAAAAAAGATATCACTATAAAATACATTCAAAAACCATTGGCTTTCGGAGCTTATTTTCATTCAGATATTCCATCGATTCAGGAGGATTACTATCAGGAATTTATCGGCGAAAATGTTGTAGATGAATTCGTTAATTATCTTTTGGATTTAAATGAAAAATTCGAAGAAATATTTAAAACAGAAATCCCCTTGAAAATGAGTCCGGAACAAGAACAGGAATTCCAAAATTCAAATAATTGTCATTTTTGTAATGGAGATTTTATATTAGATGATGAAGATAAAATGTTATTACAATTAACTAATGAAATTCCTTCAAAATTAAAAGTTAGAGATCATGATCACTTGACTGGTCAATTCAAAGGAGCAGCCCATAGTAAGTGTAATTTGCAAGCCAAGAAAATAAATTTCATTCCATTGTTTTTTTTTCAATAATGCGCGTTATGATAACCATTTATTTATTTCGGAATTACTGGCGGAATGCAATCGGAGAAAAATCCAATACAATGTCCTGGCAAAAACCAGTGAAAATTATATCAGCTTTCAAGTCGGTTGTCTCCGTTTCCTGGACGCATGGAATTTCCTTGGTCCTGGTAGTTTAGAATCTTGCGGTTCCCAATTAAAAGCGGAAGAATGTAAAATTCTTAAAAAATATAATCTTTTATTTCATAACGTGAAAGAAGATAAATGGGAAGCGAAAAAAGGAATTTTCCCATATGATTATATTAAAGGTAATAAATATTCGGATATAAAGAAAATATTGAAAGAAACCAATATTCCTCAGAAAGAAGATTTTTTTAACGTTTTGAAAGGGATACCGATTACAGATCAGGATTATGAAATAGCTTGTAAAAATTGGAAAGATTTTGAATGTGGAACAATGATGGATTTTTTGTTAAAATATTTGATGACAGATGTTATTTTACTGGCAGATGTATTTGAGAATTTCAGGAATATGTGTTTGGAATATTATCAAATTGATCCGTGTTACTGCTACTCAACTCCAGGATTTGCTTCTCAGGCGGGAATGAAATTCACAAAAATAAAATTAAAATATTTCAGTGAAGATAGTTATGACAAATTATTATTTTATGAACAGGGAACTCGAGGTTGCATGACTGGAGTTTTTGGTAATCGCCACGTTGTCTGCTATAATGAAAAAGTTGAGAAAGATTTCAATAATTTTACTACTTTAACTGAAGAAGAATATACTAAAATTATAAATGAGTTTGATAATTGTCCGGATAAATCACAATTGGATTGGAATAAATATCTATCATCAAATTTTCTTTTCCATCTAGATAAAAACAGTTTATACGCAACATGTATGAGATTCAAATTACCTACTGGTGAAATGAATTGGTCAAAAAATTATCATTACAAAAAATCCGATGAAGATGATAAATATGGTTATGTTTACGAAGTTGATCTGGAATATCCGGATTCAATAAAAAAACGGACATTCTATTATCCGTTATGTCCGGAGAAATTAGTACCGAAAATTCCCGAAAATGAGAAGACTGAATACGAAAAGTCATTTACATTTACTCCGGATAATTATTATCCCAGAGAAAAATTAATGATGACTCATGGAAATAAATTGAATTATATAGTTGAAGGTCGGACATTGGATTTTTACCTTGAGCAAGGAATGATTTTAAAGAAAATACACAGAAAATTAAAATACAAAAAATCCAATTGGTTAAAACCATTTATTGATTTTAATGTTGCCAAAAGAATGGAATACCCTAAAAATACTTTTGGAAATTTCTTTTTTAAATTATTAAATAATGCATTTTATGGAAAGACTTTAGAAAATGTTAGGAAATATTGCAATATTGAAATAGTTAATAATATTGAAAGATATAAAAGACTAGCGGGAAAAATGAATTACAAATCTTTCACTCCTTTTAATTCAAAACTGTGTGCGGTCGAAATGAGTAAGCAGACAATCCATTTTAATAAATTTAATTATGTTGGATTTACAATTTTGGAGTTATCCAAGTTAATTATGTATAAATTCGTATATGAAGTTCTGGATAAAATTTGGGATTTTGAATCTGTTCAAGTGAAAATCCACTATGGAGATACCGATTCAATATTTGTTGAAATTCAGGACGAATATGAGAATATCCAGGAAAAATTATTTAATCATCTTCATGACTCGGAACTTGGGAAAATGAAGAATGAATTAGGCGATAAAGAATTTATTCAAGAAGCCGTTTTCCTGAAATCAAAAGATTATGCGTATGCAGCCTTAAATATTATAACTGGTGAAATCAGAGAATCTGATCGGATTAAAGGAATTACAGATGGACGAATTACGTTAGAAAATCGAAAAAATGTTTTATACTATAGCAGATTAGTATTTCGTGATCAGATTCGAATTCAGACGAGTCAACATCAAATCAATGTAACGAAAACAAATAAATTGGCGACATGTAATTTTGATGATAAACGGAGATATAAAGATTGTGTTCATAGTTTCCCATTTAGCTAATAAAAAAAAATTTATTTTTGTTAATATTATATTTAATTTTTTTATTTTGGTAATATTATAATAAAAAATTTTATTTTGGTAATATTGTATAATAATTTTAATTTCTCATAAATACTATAAAAAAAATAACCATTAGCTATTCTTCGGAATAGCTTTTGGGTATCTCTTTGGGTCTGTTTTAAAAATTTTAAACACTACCCCAAGAATTCAAATTTCCTCAATTTCACACAAGGAGTTTCAACTTTCATTTTGGTCAAATTTTAATATTTTTTTTTCCTGAGCTCAAATTCTCTGATTCTCTATTTTTTCTCTATTTTCAAATTTCTCTATTTTCTAATATTTTTTTTCTTGAATTCTTTGGGGTCATGTGCATAAAGCCCTAATATTTAACTACTCCGGGGTACCGGACAACTCGGTACGGGATATAAAAAATGTTTTTTTGAAGAGTTAAATTTTATTTAACTCAATAATTATTTAGTTCATATGAACATTATGAGATAAGTCACGCAAAAACTCAAGCACGTTATTATTATTTTGAAAAAAAATCAAAACATAAAAAATTAAACATGTACGACGATTACGATGAATCTTATGAATCGGATTATTCCGATTACGAATACAACTCACTCGAGCCCTACAACTATGAGCTCAATAATTTCGAAGTGGTAATCAAAGAATCGGTCGAAGAGAAATTGTTGAGACACATTCAAAACAACGAATTATCGGAAATCAAAGACCGAATGACAATATTATGAAATAATAATTAATTAATTACTATTTATTTTTATTAAAATATAATTAATTACTAAAATAAAATTATTATTAAAAAAACCATTTCATTAAATTTATTTTTAATTAAATATTGTTTTATTAATAAAAATAAATAAATAATTAGTAAATAATTAATATATTTTTTATCTAAAAAGGAAAGACCTAATTAATGATATTTTAACAGTGTAATACGAATTATTTCAATACTAAAAAAACATTGTAACAAAAAATTGTTTAATAATAATAATTAAATACTATTATTAATATTAATATTTATTAATAATACATATTATATAAATTATTTAATATTAGTTACTCATTATTAATAAATATTTATTTATATAATTGTGTATTATTATCAGTTATTATTTTATTGATATTTTTAGCGGATATCAGTATTCGACAGCTTTTTCAATCCGTGGAATGCCAATGGATATCCGATCTCGATAATCCGCTTCTTCAGTAAATCGAACACCGTCAACTCAAAATCCAGTTCTTATACGGTGTACGGACACTGATGTAATTCACTGATCAGTGACATTGCTGCCCCGCCACAGTTACCACCGCGACATCTACAAATCAAGATGATCATTAAATTAAAATAATTATGTTTTCATTTGAACTTTTTTATTAACTTAACTATTTATTATTAATTAAAGTAATTTATGATGTATTATTAAAAAATATTATTAACAAACCATGTCTACAAAATTTATTTTTAATTAAAAAATGTTTTAATAATAAATATTATTCAAATAATAGTAAATAATTTATTAATTAGAAAGGAAAGACCTATTAATACCATTTTGACAGTGTAATACGAATTATTTCACTACTAATAAAATACCATTGTAACAAAAATTATTTAAGAATTTGTCATTAATTAAAACTAATTTTGAAGGAAAATTTGTTTTTTTATTATCTAAGAAAAAGTAATTAAATAATTAATATTTATTAATTAAAAAGTTCAAAAATTAATCAGTATATTATTAGACTAAAATAAAATTCAAAACTATAAAAATAAATTCATTTTTAATAAAAATTGCTTTTTATTTAATTAAAAGTAATTAATTAATTATTATTTAACAATGAATATTTACTATTACTTGTTATTATTATTGAAAAATAATTACGTAACAGCTAATTTCTATACAGACCGGTATAATGGGAAGGGGTTGGTTCCAAATTCATTATTATATAGAAGCTCAGAAAAGGACTATGAAAAAGAAAAACAATGTTATACGAATTATTTCACTACAAATCTACAAGACCCGTCGGTTTAATCTTAAGACTGAGAAACAACAAACACTACGCCATTTCAAAAAAAAATTTTCAAGGTTATACTTTCGTAATTTATTGTCATAAAATTAAAAGTTTATTTAACAAATGTCATATTTTGTTTTTAATTATTATCATTATTTTTTAATAATAAATATTATATAAATTATTTAATATTAATTACTTATTATTAATATTTATTTATATAATTATGTATTATTATCAGTTGTTATTATTTTATTAATATTTTTAGACGATATCAGTATTCGACAGCTTTTTCAATCCGTGGAATGCCAATGGCACGTTTCCGTACTTCTTATCGACCCAGACTCGTCTTATTTTGAATGTCGGATCGCACTCCATCACCGGGGATTTCCGATCTCGATACGGTAATCAGTGACATTGAAGCCCCGCCACAGTTACCACCGCGATATCTACAAATCAAGATGCTCATTTAATTAAAATAATTATGTTTTTATTTGAACTTTTTATTATTGATTGAAATTAATTTTGAATTACAAACTATTTGTGTTTTAATGTTATTTAGAATTACCATTGAAATTATTGTTGTCTAAAACGAAATTTCCGAACGATGATATTAAATTGTTTAAATGGTTAAAAGAATATTCATAGTTGTAAACTAAGTTTTTTCCAATGCATTTGACGCTGTATCTGGAGGTCTATGACCGCTAATAAATCCAAATTTGTTTTGCATATTGTATGATTAATATACATTATAACTATCATTAGTATTTATTTCCGTTTACATAATAAAAAATGAAATAAATTAAAAATTGTTTATTTAGAGTAATACGATATTACAATATTTTTGCCATATTTCAAAGTAAACTGAATTTCAAGAAATGATCTGTGAAAGCTTATTTTATATTGTTGGAAGTGTAAATTATCAGCTGTAGATATTGCAAAAGAGAAAAATAACACACTGGGAGAAGGAACAACGTACATGTTCCAACTGGGTAAAGAAATTCGAGAACGGTAACTTCGAGGAAAATGAAAATTTTCGAAGTGGGCGACCTTCTTATGAGCTGGCTGCAGATATAGAACGAATTCAAGAGGAAAACAAATTTGCCTCAATGATATTCATTGACCAAGAATTTGGAATTAGCCACGAAGCGGTGCGTCAGAATCTCATGAAAATGAACAAACCTCACCAACGTGTGGGTTCCACATGTTTTAACAGAAACTGTTAAGGAAAAGAGAATATCTGTGTGTGAGAAACTGCTTGCTATGTACCACAGCAACAATTTCCTGCACTGTATAGTAACTGTGGATGAGATGTCGGTATTCTGGGAGAATACATCCTCATACACTCACAAATCTTGGCATTGAGACTGCTACAGAATCCAAAGTGAGATTAACTACGAAGAAGCATCTGGCTACCGTCTTCTGGGATTCGAAAGGTGTGATCTTGATGGATGTGTTAGAAAATGGAAAAACTTTGACGGCAACATACTACTGCAGTTTGCTGGAAAAGCTGAAGACAGCTATCGTGGTAAAACAACGACGGAAAACCATGGACGATTTTCTGTACCTTCTTCAGGACAACGCATGTCCACATTCGTCACATCTCACCCCGGCCAAGATTGCCGAAACGCATCTAAAGATCCTGCCGCATCCTCCCTATTCGCCAGATCTGGC
>MQRK01229389.1:14382-33191 GCA_001938485.1 Girardia tigrina
GTAACTGTGGATGAGATGTCGGTATTCTGGGAGAATACATCCTCATACACTCACAAATCTTGGCATTGAGACTGCTACAGAATCCAAAGTGAGATTAACTACGAGGAAGCATCTGGCTACCGTCTTCTGGGATTCGAAAGGTGTGATCTTGATGGATGTGTTAGAAAATGGAAAAACTATGACGGCAACATACTACTGCAGTTTGCTGGAAAAGCTGAAGACAGCTATCGTGGTAAAACAACGACGGAAAACCATGGAAGATTTTCTGTACCTTCTTCAGGACAACGCATGTCCACATTCGTCACATCTCACCCCGGCCAAGATTGCCGAAACGCATCTAAAGATCCTGCCGCATCCTCCCTATTCGCCAGATCTGGCTCCTTTAGATTACTATCTATTTTCACCAATGAAAGGAGCTTTGAAAGGTCAGAACTGTGCATCTTCTGAGGAGGTTCAAGAGAAACTTCAGGAGTGGTTGAACACCAAGGCCGTATCCTTCTTCGTGAATGGTATCAATAAGTGTCCAGGACGCTAGCAACGTTGCATTGACAATAATGGCTGCTATTTTGAACACTTGGCTGATGATGATGAATGATTGGACATTATATTTGAAAGTTTTTGTTATTTTTGGAAAAAACTTAGTTGACAACCCTGTATGACATTATTAGTAAAATAAGCATCATTATTGTATAATTTATTCAACTTTTTTTATTTTCCTTAAAGCCATAGATGATTATTTTTTATAAACACAGTAACTTCCGGATATAATAAAGCGCATTTTGCTCAAAAATTATGTTAACCAGATTTTATAGTTGATTCCTTGAACATGGAACGTCTAATTCAACCATTTAAACATCTTTTACAATAATGGCCTCATTCAGTCAAACCAAAACTCTAAATGGCATACCGAATTTTGAAGATTCAGTATAATTAGAGATGATTTGCGGTAAATGAGGCACCCAGCTTTATATCATAGAGCATATTGCGATACAAATAAGCAGTATATTGACACTTCATAAAAAGCATGTTATTTAAATGTGCTTTTCATTATATAACTTACAGAAAAGTATTTGGTTTACCTTATCTAATGTTATCCTTTATGAAGAGACCACTACTCAAATGTTCTTAACATGTATCATAGCAGAGTTTTGCAAATTTCGGTTGATAGGAAAGAAAATTTTGAATAAAGATTACTAAACAAATAATAAATGATTATTTGGTGGCTGTATATTTACACTTCTATATCTCTCAGATACGATACTTTATTATCACATTAGTATATTACTAATTTTTAGTACAGAAGACTCATGTAAGAGAAAAAGGTTATTTACCATGTTTTTATTATTATATTTTGTACAACTAGTTTGGATTTTGGACCTGAAATAGGGACTCTGGAGATTAAATTGTTGAAAATTGTATATTTTTTTTCAATTTTGAGTGACTTTTATTTCCATAAAGCATGGTTTAAAAAAATAAAGTTAATTATTATTAAAATAATAAAATTTATAATAACATCAAATTACCACATAAAATAGCTGTTCTCAGAAATATAATTACATACATTTATACTGTTAAGAAAACTCACATTTGATTTAACATTTATTACATTCACAATTTTGATTATCTCTATGACAATTAATAGTATTGCTCTTACTTAAATTTTAAATCACTCAATGTTTCCCAGTTTACATCGCAAATCTGAACTAACTTGAAAATAATTATTTTATTTAAAATAGTTACTTTACATTTTATTGGTTAAAACAAAATTACTTTTTATAATCTTTTAAAAATATAAAATTGATTAAATTATTTAAAAATTACAAAAATACAATTAACAGAATTATTTAAAATTTACAATAATAATAAATTAAAAATTTGAAAAAATTAGTTTCAGATTATAAAAATTAAAATATAAATCATTAATTTGATTAGGAGAGACAATACCAAATCCAGACAACATTTAAATTTTGAGATAATAAATAATAAAAGTATAAAAAATAAATTTTTGTTTTAATTAACAGATAAAATAAGATTTTATTTATCTTTTTACCAAAATAAATATAATTCATATATAAATAATTAAATTAAGATTTGGTAGGAATGTAAATAAATAAGATTTGTTAAAGAGGTATTTATATCAATAAAATAATTCAATTACTTTAAAAGGAAAATAAAGAGGAATTAGATTGGAAAAAAACAGTATAAAAGGAAGAAGGTTGTAAGAAAAAAGGAATAAGTTTGAGAAGAAGAAAAGCCTTAATTATATTTCAAAGAAAGAAACAATTAATAATTAATTAAAAGGTCAAGAATTCGCCTTGATCGTCTGAACGAACCCCGCGCAGAGAATAAATTGATTTAATAGATCTCCCGCGAGAAAGATCTGAATAAAATTAAAGTTGATCATAGGTATAAATAGAACTCTTGATCAAAAGGCTGATTTTGATTCCGATACTGAAAAGAACGAGAATTAAAACACATATGTTAATATAATGAAAAGGGTACTTTCACTCGAGTTATGTGAGAAACATTACAAAACTTTAGCTGCAAGGCAGTACAAATTACTTTAGCTACAATTAATGAATGAATTACCTGTAATATATAAAGGAATTCAAGTTTTTCTCCTACCTATTACACGAATTTTAACTGATTAAAAATCTTTTTTGAAAAATCTTTTCTGAAAGTAAAGAGAGAAATAAACTAATTACATTGATTTAACTAAAACCTCGATCAGACAGAAAAGAGAATTAAAGGTGCGAACTATATAATCACGTTGAGCGCCAAATTTGTTGGGATATATAGTTCATTTAATAAGGATAATAAAAAATGAAAATTAAAACAAGGATTTTAGTTTTATAAAAATATTTATTTCTTTATGTACACAAATACAAATTCGAATTGCAATTTAAAAGAGTATTCTTAACCCTATTTAATAATTTAGATTTTGGATAGCGGAGGAAACGAATCTTCGCTTGCCTCCAAAATAGTTTACAAAAATATATATAAAGATATTTTAATCAAATATATAACATTATGCTTTCACAATTTTCGCTGTACTTTTTAATTTCTCGTTTTTTTTCAGTATTTGTTGTTGTAATCTCCGCTTCGATCAGGAGCCGTATATATATATATATATATATATATGATCGAAAATTATTCAAATTATTATTCGCGTGAGATAATTTAATCTGTTGGGGTAATATAAATAAAACCTTTTTGTTGTTATTGATTCAATTTGTTTTTGTGTTATTTTTTGTGTTATTTTTTAGTTTGTGAATTTTTGTGTATATATTTATTTATTATTTATACTTCTGTACAAAATAACTTAAATTAAAAATTTTATTATTTATTTCAAAAAATTTATTATTATTATTATATTTTACGCATAGTGCGTCTCCATTTTGCGTGGCCGCACATATTTTTATTTTTTCTAAGCCACGCATATATTTGTTCACCATGCGCGTTCAAGCCGGCCACGCATCCGTCGCGGTCAATTTCTTCTTATTGTTAAGCTTTATTACGTGTATCTTGTTTCAATGCTTAACTTGCGATTACTATTTTCTTCACGCGTAACCAGCCACGCATCTTTTTTTGAACAATATATAATAATTGATAAAGTCCGCAAAAGCGTAATTTTATAATTTCATTACAGGTAAAATTCTTTTTTCATAAGTTGGCAAAAAATTTTATAATTTCATTACAGAATTTGGATTCCAATTTTATAAGCCTAGTAGAAATTTGGGGATCATTCCATACGATTATCAGAATATCGAGGATTTAATTTCGCGGACTCTTCCTTAGGATTACTAGTGGAAATTTGGAAATTATTTGCATACGATTGTTGGAATATCTTAACGAACTCTGTTTGACGAGCTTAGCACAAGGTTATTACTTACCCCTTTTAAATTAAAGTATTTTAAATTTAATAAAATCAGTAATTTAAATTTATATTAAACTAATAATCATTATTTACCAAAATACAGAACACTTTGAAACGGTGTTTTCGAAGTGCTCTAATTACATCACACATTAGGTTATCTTCTTATATTTCATTTAAAATAAATTGTATAATATTGTTTATATTATAAATAAATCTTATCGTCTTGCATTGTTGTTGATTAATATTAATTATTCATTATAAATAAAACCAAGGAATATTTCATTTAATAAACTCCATAGGAGATTAAACAAATTAGTAGAAGATTTATTGTCTTCTTTTGTTAAGCACATTAGTAAAGTAAAGGAAAGTGTTTCTCCTTTACCCGTGTCTTAACAAATCAGATTATTCTTGGTGTGAGGTCTGTATAATCACAGGCTGTTTAATTACAAGATTCTTGACCTTTAGATCTAAGTATAATTAAGCTTAATCTGATAAATATAAGTAAGGTGTCCTTCTTTCATAAAATCTTTCTCTTTTTTACTCTTCTTTTTTAGGTACAATTGCCTTTATTTATCTTTTTAAAATATAATGTCTTTCTTTCGTAAACATTTTTTTTATTTAATTTAGTTTGGCTATCTTTTTAATAAGTTTTATTTCCATAATTTATATATAATTATATTTAATATGATAAATAGATAAATAATTTTCTTATTATATCTTATTAATTAAAACAAATTATTTCTATTAACTACTTTTATTATTTATACTCAACAATTTGATATCATAAATTTTAAAATTAAAATATCATTGTCTTGAGACAAAATGTAACTTTATCGAAATCTAAATGTCATCTAAAAACGGTTAAGTTGAAATAAATAAAATGTTACTATAATTTTAATTTTTTGAAAATGTATTTTAATTGAAAGGAATATGTACGTTAAAATGTTAATTAAATAGGTTATTGTGTTAAAATGAAAATGGAGATTTAATAAAAGATGAAATTTTGTATCATGATTATGGAGAATTCTGAATTCGTAACCAGTAAATTCGTAATGAGTAAGTTCATTTTCATTTTCGGTGATCAAAAAAATAATTTAAGTATATTTAGACATTTCATTAACTTATTATTTAATAACACATCATTTCATTTAATGTTTTTCATTTTTTTATTCGACATTTTAACGTGGTACCCTATCAACCAGGGTGTATTATGTTATTATTGTTTTAAATTTATCATTAATTAGTCGCTCCATTTCTGTTTTGTTAAACCATTACCTACTGGGTCAATTTGACCCCCAAAATATTTATTGAATCAATAAATTTATTAGTACATAATACAATTTTTTAATCAATCCATCGTTAAAATACATAGAAAATGCAGATATTGGAGTCACAGTTTTTTGCAAAATCAATAGATATTTAAATAATTTTTGGGGTCATTTTGACCCCAGTGAGTAACAGAACGTTAATAAAATTTTGCAGTTATGAATTCATATTGAACATAAAAAAATGTAGTTTAGAAATTTTTAGGAAGAAACAATTTTCTGTATAAAATCACATCTATCTAATCTATATGACAGAAAAAAAGTGTTTAGGGCAGATTATAGAATTGAACCAGATTAAAGAATATTTAAAACAATAAAACAACGAATAAAAAGTCTGTTTAAACGAGAGTCATCTGTAAAATAAAAACTCCATTAATTTAATTTCCATAATTCCAGTAAATGAATTTTCAAGTGCGTTTGTTTTATTAATCAAATTAACAGTTGAGTAAATTTAAGAAACTAATACGTTTTAAATTTACCGATTTAAATTTTTCAAAATTAAAAAAACATGTTTTCACTCCACGGAATTCTCGTCATTTCAATCGGCATAATCGGAATTGTCAATTGTTGGGATAACCAAGAAATGCAAATGTTCGATTTAGTCGAAGAAGTCAAAGAAAATTTCTATGACTTTCTCGGAGTTTCTCAAGTTAGATTTACAATTCCTTTGATTATTTTTTGCCTGTTGACTCATTTCAATTAAGAAAGAATTTTTTCATAGAAAAAAATTATTTTTTTTCAAATTTTTGTCAAATTTCTTTTATTTTATGAAAAAAATCAAATTTTTAAATTTGCTTTGGGATTTTGTAGAGTTCGAAAATTTTATTGAATTTTTAAAACACTAAAAAAAATATATGACGACTGATCTGAATTTTCGTCTTTGAAAGTTTCTGTTTTAATTTTTAATCGTAATTATGAATGGCAGAATTAATTTTTCATTGGAATTAATTTCGCTCTGGAAATAATTAGTTCCTTTAAAGAAAACTCACACATTTAGCACAATCTTATTGACGATCCGCAGTAGTGCTTTAACGCATATTCATCGATTAAAGTTTAATAATTTCCATCTAAAAAACTCAACTAACTTAAAATTACTAAAAAAATTCTAAAATTACTATTAATTATATTAAAATGTAAATTTGATTTTGAAATTCAATTTACAAAATTTTAAAAATAAAATTTTCCAAAGCGAAATTACTTCCACATACCGTAATAATAATGAAAATCAATAACTCCATTAAAAAAATTAAACTTTATTGCTTAAATATTTTTGGGGGGATTTTCCACCATCTTCAGGCTTAATTAATTTAAGATGTGTTTGTAACATCAATTTCAGAAATCATTTTTACTCAATTTATACATTTATTAATAACAATTTTCAAACAAAATTTCCAACTATTTCTTAAATTTGTAATCAATCTCTATTTTCCGCCGATCTCTATTTTCCAATATTTTTTTAATTTATTTTAAATTGCAATCAAAATAGTATTTAATTTTTAAAGAATATTCAAGAAAATTATTAATTTAATATATTTAGTTTTCGATGAAAATATTTAATTTTTAAAATTTGTTGTTTATTTTAATACTTTTATAATGCTTTTAATTTCTAGTTTTCAAATGAAATATTATATGCTGTTTAACATTGAGACAACTCTCATTTGAATTTTTATTACAATCACATTTAGAGTCATTACTCAGAAGGTTTTTCATCGTTCTAATTGGTTTTCTTATTTCTCTTTGTAATCATGACTATTCAAACAATTTTTCATTTTTTAAAATATTTAACTTCTAAAAATATTAATTAAAATAATAATTTAAATCATTTCTTAGTAAACCCCAAAATAATAAAAATATTATAAAATTATTAAAAATGCATTTAATTTAAATTTTATTAAAAAAATATTAAACTTAATTTTACTTGGTAAATTAAAAAAAATATGATTATGTTCGAATCACTTTAAATTTAAATAAAAATACCATCTTGGTGGGAGAATCACCATTATCTGTAACAACGAATAACAAATCTATAAAATTTATTTTTCAAAAAAAAATACTTTTAAATAGATATTATTTAAACAAATAATTATCTATATTTTTTCATGTTAAATATTTCATTCAATAAACAAATTTAACATGTTACACTCCCCCTAGATTCTTCGTCACAAGAATCTATATCTACTACCTACTCATTCAAATAATTCGGTTTTCGTCTTTTTCTTTGGGGTCTGTTGCTGATTCCCGATTCACTTTGCTTAACACTCAAAGCTGATTCGTTGTTATTTTCCAACATGTAATCCGAGTAAGAGTTTCGCGACAGGTCTGGTTGTCTTGGCCGAAAGTCTGCTATATACCGTGGACCGCAAAAACCATTACCATTTATTAAGTACTTTCTTTGATCCAATTTCCTAACGACAACGCCTCTTGTCCATTGCTTTGTACATGGCATATTATTTTCAGGCTTTACCCAGACTAACTGTTGCTCTACGAAGTCTGTCATTACTTTATTGTAAACCTGCTCTTTTCAATTCTTTCGATTATCTCCAAACCGACTGGAATGTATTTGTAAAGTACTGAACTAGGTGTATCCTTTCCGTCGGACGGTGTATTGTTATACCACCATAAGGTTTCCATGATACTGATATTCGATCTAGACGCGATTCTCTTGATTGTTTTATGATTTCTCTCTATTATTCCGTTGCAATTTGGTCGATTAATAGCGTGGTATAAGACACGTACATTCCACTTCTACATCAACTTGCTGAATTCGGCTGAATGAAATGTCGTATAATTGTCAATAAACAACTCCTTTGGAGATCCACGCTCGCAGAACAAATTTGAAAACTCTGCAACAATCGACTTGACGTCCTCAGCCTTGATTAGTTTCCATACAACAAATCGAGAGGGTCCACAATCAATGATGCTTAAGAATTTTTGTTGATCAAATTTTGTGACATCCGCTGCAAGTCTTATCCAGTTTTCATTGACAGCTAATTTGCCAGTTTCCCATTTTATTGGCGCCGGATCAATAGATTGGCAACTTTGACACTTCGGGATCCAATGCTTTATATCCGCATTGGACACATTTATTTCCAACTTATCGCACAGATATCGCATTCTCTTTGTACCTAAATGACATCTGTCATGAAGCTTCTGTAGTTTGAATAGGTCATCTGTTACATACAAAAGGCAACTGCTTCGTTTTAATTGTTTGGGTATTCTTGTCAGTTCATCANCCTTGTTGTCTTCACTATTAACAAACTCAATTTTCAAAGTTATTTCGTATTCATGACAAAACTCCTTAATCATTTTCAATCGGGGCTTTATGAAAAGCTCGGAAGAGGCTTTCGTGTGTAATTTATTTCGCTCTGATAGTGTCTCAGTTATCCAAGAAACATCTGATTTTACTACAACATTCGTTAGTCCCCATTTAATACACAGATTTAGACCTTTTACAACTGCTTCTAGTTCTGCTACGTTTATGTGCCAAGAATCGTCAGTTTTCCTCAACTTTGATGCGTCTTCTATAATATTTCCTTTAACTTACAATGCTGCCCCAATGGCTATCGAACTGGCATAACACCATATGATGCCGTCTTTACAATAATCAATACTCTATATTCCTCTACAAGGATCTTCCTCCTTAACTTTTTTCAAAACAAATTTGATTTTTTGAATAATTCGACATCTATTTTCTCATCCCATTTTATACAAACATCTTACATAGTAACTAATTAAATATTTTCAACAAAGTGAAAGAGAGACTGGTTTGGACATTAATATATTTGCTATATATAAAACAATAAAATTGTTGTTAATTAAGTCTGAAGATGGTGGAAAAGCCACCGAAATATATTGCGACAATAAAATTTATTTTTTTGAATGGCGTTATTGATTTTAATAATTATTTACCATTATTTTTATTGTCATTTTTTATTGTCATTATTATAATTAATTGTTTCGAATTCGGTGTTGATTTAATAGTCGGTCAATCAAGTCGGCTCCCGGCGCTGCACAGACAGAACCTTCTCGATGCAGCTATCCCGATTGACCATATCCTTACGCAGATTCACAGCGTTTCCTCCACCATTTCGCATTTTATCAGCATATATATAATCATAGTAAAATTTGAGCGTGACCGACAAATCGTGATTCAGATGACAACGAAATTTTTCGAATTTATACTGACTTTATTTTTAGCAAAATATCTGATTTTTAGTAAATAAGTGATAGAAATCGCCATTTATCAAATAAATTAATATGTAATTAGCATTGTTATAAAAATTCTCATGAAATTCCTTGTAGGAATCATCCAAATCAGCATTATTCGAATTCGGTGTTGATTTAACAGCCGGTCGACCAGTACGGTTTTCGGTCGATTTCACTGTTGAAAATTAGTTGAAATTATTAACTTTTATTTGGAATTATAATAATTTTAAAATTAAAGATTTGTCGAAACTTTCAAGATGTTACAGATAAAATTCTATAAATCTGAGTTGTTGTTTATATTGTTTAAATTTATGTTTTTTAATTTCTAAATGAAACTTTTGCATTGGAAATAAATGTAATAGTTAAAAAATCAAAGATTTTAAAAAGAAATTTTGCACAAAACCTATTTTGAAAATCTTTGATAAAATATAATCAATGAATCATTTGAAACACGAATGTAAAATAGAAATTTGTAAAAGATTCTTTCTTATGAGAGTTGATATGAAAAGCTTATCTTAACTTATCGAGAACACTAAAAAACAATCCTATCAATTTCAATAGAATGCTACTATCAGTGAAATTGGAAAAGCCTATAGAAAGCTAACGCTACGTTATCACCCTGACAAAAATCCCGGTACAGATTATGTCAATAAATTCCGATATCTTGTAGGGATTTATGAAATATTAAAGGATGAACAAATGAGAGAACGGTATTTGAATTATATTGATTTTATCACCAGTGGCGGATTTGGAGCAGTAGCAGATATGCACAGTTCTGAGGCTTTATTTTAATTAGACTTCATATAAAATATTTTATATAATAATAACTTGTATAATTTAATTATATTTTTTAATTAAGCCAAACAAGATTATCATTGTTTCAAAAACTTTAAATAAAAATGATGTTGAAAACTATATTAGTTAAACTCTATTAAATCTATTCAGTGTGTATTTGCGTTTTGTTTTTTCCATTCTTTTTATTAATATACTGTCTATATAGGTATATATGTATCCATGGAATTTAGAAACCTATTTTTGAAGGACTTTTAATCAATTGTCTTCAAACTTGGCCCACTTACTCATTCTCGATGACAATAAATGATTATATGAAAATTTGATCAAAAAAACTTTTTAAGGTCCCAAAATGGGAAAAAAACGAAAAATTCGGAGTTCAAGAACAATATTAATTGAAAAAGATCTACTTATACATTATAAGTTGTTTATATTAATTTTTTAGTTTTTTATTGTGTTGTTTTTTAAATTATTTTTTTAATTAAAACTTTATTGGCAAAGTAGAGTTCTGTCTGCATAAAGAATGCACATGAAAAGTTAATTTTTTGATTTACTAGTTCTTGTTGATTATGTAGGCGACTGGTTATTTGGGGCACTTTGAAAACAGTTTTATTCACATTTATATCAAAATAGAATGCAAATGATTAATTAACAGATAATTCATAGTTCATCGGTTTTGTTAATTAGTCACAGCAGTTGTATATATTTCTTATTATTGTTGTAAGAGGTAGTTTAAATTTAAAATAACACATTTTCGGTACTTTAGTTCTTAAGTTTTAAACTGAAAATTTTGTTAAAATTAGTGGAATTATAAAATATTATTATATTATGATATTCAAAATAATTTAATCTCATATACTCAGGATTTTGTTATGGACCGCATTTAGATAATATATGTTAGCTACAAGAGGATTCATAAAGTTGATGAATCATATTCTAAGCACCATGAAAAGTCTTAATCCGCCACTAGATGTGATTGTACTTAATCAGTATGTTTATTAATCGGTACCAGGTATCACGATGTACTCAAGCATGGCCTCCCCGATTGGAGAATGCCATCATATTATTATCGGAAATTAAGGAAGATGTCTCTCGTTGAGATTATTCTCCTTTTTTCTATTTTAGCTACCGCGATCCATTATGCATGTTTGTGGGGGGTTTATATTGAGAAGAAGCTCGTGCAGGTATTGATTATTATTGTACTTATGCTGTATATTTACACAACAACCTGTGTCAATTGAATTTTAAGATCAATGAATAATTAAATAATTATTAAAGATGTATTTTTAATCATCACATATTCTCCTTTCATTCACATAACTATTAGTAATTATTGTTATAAATTTATTATTATTATTATCATAACTAACATTTAAAAACTCGATCGTTAAATAGTAAATGACGTACATTTAAAAATTTAAATTACAATTATAAAAATTTATTGTAAAATTTATTTTTAATAGATTTAATTTAATTTAAAAATTCTCTGATATTTGTATTTTCTGACTACTTTCAACAAATGATTTAATAATTTGATGTTTAAATTAACATCATTAAAATCCATGAAAATCGAGGTTTAAGGTAATTTGAAAATCTTTCCTTATTTCACAAAAGTTATGGAAATATGCAGCTCTAAAGTAAATCATACTTAAAGATAGATTTACATGCCTCTCCATACAAATGCACGTTTCTGCATAATTACATGACTATTTGTACTGTGTTAGGACGCCAATATGAGCAAGAAATCGCGACGTACCAGAATCCAGGAGAGAAAAAAGGAGAAAGAGGATGATAATGGAGACAGCGATGCGATTCCGAAACCTGGGTGGAAAGACATTCTGCCACTTGCTCTTACCAGATTCTCGTACTCGGTTATCGTATCGATACCCTTCGTCGCAAGACAGGTGTACTTTATTATAAAGAAAGAACTGTCGAATGTGATAGAGAAGAAAATGGAAGAGAAACGAAAAATCAAAGAAAAAGAAGGTTGAGATTTACTTTATTGATTTACTTTCACTGAAAAATCTATTTTAACAATGAAAAAGTTTATAGGATAATATAAAGTTAATATTTTACTGATAATATTATTTTTTTTGTTTTATTATTAGGGTGAACCAAAAGTCTTTTCGTATTTTCTACATCTTTTTGTTCAATTGTTTCTTATTACCAAATAAAGATATTTTAAATACATGTGTTATATGTTTTTAAAGGTCTTGAACTGCTCTATCACAATATATATTAAAACTTCTAATTAGTCGTTAATATAATTTTTGGTCTTTTAGAAAAATCATGGAAAATTCTGAAATTCGTGTTCTTTTACGCCATTACTGGAAATAGGGCTTAAACGCAACTGCAGCAACAAAGAAGATATGCGAAGTTGAAGGCGATAATGTGGTCTCAAATCGTACTGCACAAAATTGGTACAAAAGGTTCAACGAAGGCGACATTGACCTCGGAGACAATGCACGTTCAGGCCGACCTATCACCGTAGATTCCGGAGCAATTCGTGAAGCCGTCGAGACAAATCCGTCAATAAGTACTCGCAGATTGTCGGCCGCACTCGATATTTCTCAAATATCCATTGTTCAACACCTTCACGCTCTTGGCAAGGTCAATAGACGATGTCGAGAAGTGCCTCGTGAATTGACACAAATTCAAGCCAAAAAGCGTTTCGAAACTTGTCAAAATTGCTTGAAAATCCGCGCGATGACCGTTTCATCCGTCGAATGGTATCTTGCAATGAAAGTGGGTTTACTTCAGTAATCCAGACCAACAAAATCAATGGTTGGACCCCGGACAAATGGCGAAACCGGTAGCGAAACAAGATCGTTTCTCAAGGAAGGCACTTTTGTGTGTTTGGTGGAATTTCGAAGGCGTGGTTCACTTCGAGCTGGTTCCAAATGGTCGTATCATCGACGCTGACCTTTACTGCGCCCAACTTGATTGAATATATGCGGCACTTGGCGAGAAATACCCCACTTTGATCAATCGAAAGCGAGTTCTTCTACAACAGGACAATGCAAAACCGCACACCGCCAAACAAACAAAGGAAAAAATCAAAAATCTCGATGCCTTTGAATCTCTTCCACACCCAGCGTATAGTCCGGATATTGCGCCATCCGACTATCACCTTTTCCACTCTATGGCACACTTTCTTCGTGGTCGCAGCTTCAATAATCTGGCCGAGGTCGAAAACGGGTGTCACCAGTTCTTCGCTTCTAAGAATAAGGATTGGTACCACAGCGGGATCGCACAACTTGCCATAGATGGGTTCAAGCTATAGATTCAAATGGTCTTTACTTTGAAACTTAAATGTTTTTTATTTGTTGTAAAATTATGTTTAAATTTTTAATAAAAAATACGAAAAGACTTTTGGTTCACTCTAATAGTTATTACATTGTTCTATTAAACAACCGTTCCATTACTCTGAGTATTTAGGACAAAAGTTTAAAATATTTGAAATTTTCTGCAAAATAAAGACATCTTGACTTAAAAATTGAACTTTGGAATTCTTTTGTTTAATTTGTCTACAATCATTATAGATAATACGAAAATGTCTTTAAATCAATCAATTGTTGATAATGTTCTTTCCTAAATGACCACCAAAGATATTGCCGCTCCACTGAAGTGTTCCAGAAGCACTGTATAAGGGTTTAAAAAGGATTCACAAGACAGTTGTTTTGGTCAACTCTAAGCTTTCTACGATCTTTCTTATTCAAACATCGAACAGATGGAACGTATGCATCAACAAGAGCGATAGTGTCTAGAGTGATCGCTTCAGTAGATCGACAATAGCGAGGATCATCTGTTATTGCTTCTTGTCTCAATTTAAATAATTTAGCCCACTCTTTGACAGTTGAATATAATGAGGAAAACTCTCCATAAAATCCATCTAATCGATCTTCGATTACTGTTAGCGAATCACTTTATTTGGTCGAATATTTAATTATTACTCTGTACTCAGTTTTAAACATTTTAAAAACAAAGAATATAATAACATGTAGAGTTTTTTTGATCAATATAATAATCTTTGCAAACATTATAATACACATTTTCAAAATTACGGAAAGGAACTTTTTATTTTGGGATTATTTTATTGATGTACATTACGCATCAAAATGTGATATTATAAATACGCGCAATATTTAACTTATATTTTTTTTATTTTCAATGACTATCTCAATGACAGCGCAATATTCTAATGAGGCTTGTACTAATAAAAATGATATGCAAGAAAATCAATTCGAACAAGATACTCAAGAAAACACAGAAACAACCACAAATTCAGCCACATCAAACCTTAAGAAATGTGTAGTTTCAAATAATGACAGACAAAGACTAACTGAAAGGCCTCTAGAAGGATATTCCACATCGACAATCGTATCGACGTATGGTGTGAAATATCAAACTGTAAACAGCATTTTACGAAAATATTTGAAAACAGGAGTGATACTTCCTGTAACTCGCAGAGGAGATAGTCATTCTAAATTGTCTTTAGAAATTAAAAACCGATTGGTTGCCTATGTTGATGAAGAATGTATTGTAACTCTCAGACATTTGACTTTATGAGTGCATGACACTTTTGATGTTGAAGTTTCACTTAGCACTATTGATAGAGAGCCTTTAGACAATTTCATTATACTCTGAAACGATGGACCTTGGTTCCCGAACGTCTAAATTGTCCAAAGACTATTGATGTTCGCGAGGTATATGCAAATGAAAACAAGCAATGATGATAAATATGCTGAATCTCTGCTCTTGGCACGTCCTCTACTTGGTCTTGTAACAACGGAAAATCTCTCTTCATCTAAAAAAATAAAATTTTTATCTGCTGCAGTGACCCGTAGCAGAAATATTTTTGTGATGGCCGCCATGAATAAATATGGAATGATATTTCATAACATTCGTGAACGGACGGTAAATAGAGAGGACTTTAAAGAAACTCTAAAAGAATAAAAAAACAGTTGTCTAGAGAAAGATGATGGAAATCCTATTTTCATATTAGATAATACCTGGGTCTCCAAAAAGACGAAGAAGTAACTTCATACAATTTCTTGTATTTACCTCCTTACTCTACTTTTATCAATCCAATTGAGAATGTTTTTTCAGTTTGGAAAATTTTGGTAGTACAAGGTGGAGCGAGAACTAAAATTATTCTCAGGTATTTAATTTCAACTAAGTTTGAATTTTATCTTATTTATTTTATTCTTATTTTATATTTTTATTATATTGCTTGCGAAGAATATCATGTTGATTGAAAAGATTATTATAGTGATCGAAAAACCCTATAAAAATAGTGCCACAATGAGACTTATAAATAAATTGCATAACAATTATAACAACAGATTTTAGTCAAACTATAAGCTAAAATGGCATTAGACATTTCAGTTAGTCGCTAATCGACTAATGACTTAAAATTCTTTTTTTATATAATTTTACATAATTAAAAATTACCTTTGCAAGCAAATGTGACTGTGTCACAAATTTCAATTGCGATTATGTCTCAGCCCCATCACAAATGTAAACATAATTTCCGTCACCAATGACAATTGCGCTTTAAATCCTAATAAGCAGTCAAACGATAATTTGCATGTCATAACCATATAAGCATCCCATAATTATTTTATACAAAATGGTAATTTAATTAATTCAAAATGTATTTTTTTCATTTGAAAGTTCTTAATAATACTAGAAAAAGACCCGTCATATATGACGAGTGAGCTGAATTTTCGACTTTAAAAGTTTCTGTTTTAATTTTTAAATCGTAATTATTATACTTTATTATTAATTGTTTCGAATTCTGTGTTGATTTAACAGTCAATCAATTAAGTCGGCTCCCAGTGCCTCTCTGCAAAAGCGCTGTACAGTCAGAACCGTCTCGATGCGGACTATGCAGAGCTACTCAACTTTACGCGAATTCACTCACTGTTCCTCCACTATTTCCCATTTTATCAAAACATATATGATCATAGCAAAATTTGAGCTTGACCGACAAACCGTGAAACAGATGATAACGAAATTTTGCAAATGTAACCTAAATTGATTTTTAGAAATATAATTAGTAAATAAGTGCTGGAAATCGCCATTCGTCAAATAAATTAGTATTTTATTGATATTTTCATAAAAAATGTCGCGAAATTCCTTGTAAGACTCATCAAAATCGTTCGAAAATCTCATATCTTAAACTGCAAAATTCGCTCTTTTTATTAAAGTTTAAATCAACTTTTTAGAAAATGTAGTTCTCTTATTGTAAATTTTTCAAAAAGTTCATCCCTATTTGGCCATTTGCAAACTCTAATCGTCGAACACAATATTGCTCCTTGAGTGGTTGACAGATCTGAATTTTATACGGCTTCATCTTTAAATCTTCTTTTAAAATTCTTTGTAAGGTGGTGCGAGGTATGTTAAGCTCTTGAGATGCTCTTCTTGTTGATGTTGATGGCTCCTGGAGGAAGTGTTCTCGAACTTTTTCGATGTTTTCCCTCGTTCCTTTCCTTTGCTAACATCTGCGCTTGCATTTGCGGTTTCTAAAAACTTTGAAATAATTCGTTTAACGCTTGCTTCTGAGGGAGCTCCAGTTTTTTTTAAAAACTACAACTAATAAGAATTTTTAAAATGTATATATTGTTAATTTTATCTCCTTCCTCTCAATAAAAAAGACTATCTCAAAAAGCTCAGGGATAATGGGTCACACTGTATATATATATATATATATATATATATTGTACAATAAATTCTTTATATATAAGTTATATAAATATTTAAAAAAAAATCGATTAAGCAATCGACAATTAATTACTTACCTTATAACGGTAGTGGATGTTTTTATAATGTCTCCAGCGTTTTTCTAACGTTTAAAGAAAGAAAGCAAATTCAAGAAAGAATCAGGCAACTTCAAGAATCCAAAAATTATCAAAACTATCAACTGTGGATTATATCTCGTGATATTCTTACTGTATGTATAGTTGATTATTTTATTACATCGTTACATCAAAATTTACTTTATATATTTACTTATTTATTTTCTTTTATAGTTTAAACTAGGTTCACTGGTGGTTGAATCACCGTTAACCAGTTAGCTTAGTTTATCAATAATGTATAATATTTGTAAAAACGCTTGCCACAACGAGATTAACTTCAAGAATTTTATGACATTTTACTACGTTAATACACATAATTTATAACCAAGGTTTTTTAGTAGTAACAAAGCCTACCAACGATACATCTGACATCTCTCTAATGTAAATGGTTTTAAAATGGTCTGGAGTAAAACGCAATTCACAGAGAAAATTGATGATATGATTAAGATCAATGTGAAAGTCTCTTGTTTATAAAGAAATTGCGAATCATTTTTTTCTTCGATCTTGTAAAATATGTTATTTGAAGAAAATTTCTTCGAAAACTTTATGTAATGAAGTTTATTGACAATATTTTATCATAAAATAAATCTAATATACACTGTATTATTATGTTTAAAGAGTGTCTATGCTATGACATCATTTCGTATTATCATAAATACCTATCATATACCAATACTAATTTTAAGACTAAAATATTTTACAGTTAGTATTCATTTACCATTGGTATGAAATCAATTTTAATCACCATAAATATACATAAACAGAAGAAAGAAAGAAAATCAATGAATTGAAAAAGCAGAAGAAAGAGAGAAAGTTAGCTCATTCGAAAGAACATTCAGAGTTGAAAAAAATGTACGAATTGGCACAAAAGAAAGCAATGTTGTTACCTGTGGAATCATTCTCTGATTTGCCGGTCGATTTTGACGAAAGGGAGCACCGAGATGGTGCATGTGACATAGATAATTTAGAGCACGGTCCTTGGACAGACAAACACACGGTTCTACTTGTTCAAGCTCTCAAGCGGTATCCAGCAGGTGTTAAAGAACGCTGGACGCGTATCGGTGAGATGGTAGGACGGCCTATCTCAGAGGTCACGAGCAAAGTAAAGGAGATCCAGCAGAGAAGTCGTGAGGGTAAGATCCCGATTCAGCCGAGGATGCAAAGTAATACTGGATCCCTTTTTGAATAATCGCTTTCATTACATACATAGGTAGTCTAGGAGAAGGAGTTGCAGAAAGTATTGAGCTTGAGCAGCAACAACAGCTGTTCATTCCAAGTATGTGGCACCACAGTCAGAGCGACTCCAGCAATTCCTCTGATGGCGATTCCGATGAGATGTGTTCAAAAACAAAAGCCCAATTGAAAAAGGAGCGCAAGCAGAAATCCAAACAAACCGTATCCACCGTTGCTATTTCAAAACCAGTGACAGATATTCCCAACAATAATGACGAAAAAGAAGGTCGAATTTTCTTTTCAAAATATTTTATAAATTTTGATATTTTCTTCATTTCATTTTATTTTATCATATGTTTCAATTTTGATAATTTCTTTTATTTATTTATTTTTTGATATTGAATTTCACATATATAGCGGAATGTCTATTAAAATAATATTTATTCATATTAGGTTGATCGAAAAATAATGGCGGCTTTTGAGCTTTATACTTTGTTTATCTACTTTGATATGTGTATAAGTTTAAATGCATTAGTGTTAGATATTATTTGAAATCTTATGCCTGGCTGTATATTC
>MQRK01229391.1:17456-37880 GCA_001938485.1 Girardia tigrina
GATGAAGCCCACTTTCATTTGGACGGAAGCGTCAATCGTCAAGACTGGATCATGTGGACCGATGAAAATCCTCATTGGTTTGATGTTCGTCGACTTCATCCTCAAAAATTGACAGTTTGGATGGAAATTGGTGTCGAAGGTGTTCTTGGCCCATACTTTAGGGAGCGACAAGGAAATGAGCGCGGAATCAATAGTCGTTGAATGAGTGAATTGTATCAAGAGCACGTTATTCCAGAGCTTCAAACTTGGCCGAATTTCAATTCTCTCATTGAGCAGCATGACGGCGCTCCGCCACACATTCTTGGAGATTTTCTTGAATTGTTGGGTCAAAAGTTTGCAAATCGATGGATAGGTCGCAGAACACGGGCGCTTCCTACTCCAGTTACATGGCCACCTCGCTCGCCAGATCTTACAGCATGTGACAATTGGTTGTGGGGCTATATGAGAGGTCGAATTTATCATCGCGAACAACGTCCAAGCACACTCGAAGAGTTGAGAGCAGCGATTGAAGGAATTGCCAATGAAATCCGTGGAGACCGCGCACTTCGTGAACGCGTTGTGGCCGACTACAGACGACGTTTGCATGAATGTTTTATTAGAGACGAAGGACAAGTTGAAATTCGAAAATTAATTGTTGTTATGCTTTTATGGAATAAAAAGCTTGTTAAATTTTTCGTCTCAAAAAATATTTTTAATTTTTGATGTTTTTTTTCGATTTTTTTATATACCATCAGAATTTGGCGACGCTTAAGATTCTAAAAATGTATGCTTTACCTATAAAAAAGTAGGTGGATAAAAAGATCCAATAGAAAAGTACCTTGGAGTTTATTTTGCGTCACCCTGTAATTGCAAAATATCTACTTATAAATTATAAGTAGTTTATGCTATTTTTTGTTTTCTTGGGATTATTTTTCTAATTAAAACTTTGTTGGCAAAGTAGAGTTCTGTCTGCATAAAGAATGGATATAAAAAATTAATTCTTTGATTTACTAGTGCAATCTTTGTCATTGGTTACAAATTTGTGACGGTAAAAGATTCGACTGAATTTATTTAAAATATGAACTCGATAATGATTAAACAAAATTGATTAATCGATCATTATAAAGGAACTAAATCGAAATACAATAGATAACATCTGAAAAGAACTCGAATCACATCTTTACACAAATATTTACATCACACACTCACTGATCAATCGGAATATAATCACCTCACAGAAATCGATTAAAAAATTGTAATAATGATTACAGAATCGATAGAGCTCCGCAAGAACAGTCAGAGAGTCATGGGTCGATCCATGGGGATCGTTTGGCTCATCAAATGTTCGGCAAGTATCCGGATTCTGACAACAATGTACACAACTTGCTCCATAGCGACCATTTCATAGCGGCAATAAACAGCGCGATCGATAATATAACTGGAGGTAGTATTGTGTTTCTGTGGCGACAAATTGTCGCTCCAATATTGAGAAATCTGATAAGCAAATGGAACCCAGACGACAACAGGAGCATAATGAAGGCGACCAAAGACACAACGAGATTGCATAACTGATCTGTGATTATCTTCACATCACTCTTGCCGGCCCGATTCGACAGGAACGGAATCTGCTCCGTCCGTTTTTCAATCAGATTAATCTAATTTTTTAAAAAAAAAAACAAGTAACAAATAACAGAATCCAATCATTCCCCATACACTGTTGTTGCAAGAATCGATGTTATCCTGGAGATCTCTTCGGGTCGTCGTCAAGTGGTAATGGAGCTTTTCTTCGAGATTTCGGAAATTCTGATTCGGTAAAAAGAAATCAAGTGAATTTATGGATTAATAGATGAATAGCAATAATCATGTTTCATTGAATGCATTTTCGAAAATTATATTGAAAAATTAGATTCGACCATCATCAGCCATTTTGTTTATCATACAATAATTTGGACAAAATGTAAGTGAAAATTGTTATAATGTGTTTAACCCTTTTTAAAGACGTATAACTGAAATTTTTTTAAAATAGCACAAGGTTAATGTTATCTTTGTCTCTACAATATCAAATCATTACGTATATCGGTTATTGAATCTTTCAAATATCAGGTGGTGAAGTATGTTGACAGAAGTTTGCTCAGGTCACTTGACCATCGTTCTTTGACGCATTATAAAACATACAGAGAATCATCTTTAAATTAGTCAGTGATTTCATTCTTAATTATGAATGTGATTTTCAATTACATATTTATGTACCAGACAAATGCATTTCATCCAACCAACGCGTCATGTGACAATTGCGCGTGTGCGTGTGTACTTTCGTGTGTTCCTTGTGCATGTATTAAGTAAGTGACTGTGTCATTCAACACTTCAAAACATCGTATGTGGAGAGCAGTTAATTGATTTCAATAAGATTTGATTGATTCTTCCTAACTACTCACTTATATATTCGGACTGTCGATCAATCGATCAGATTATTATCACTGTAACCGAACAGTTACTATTTCTTGTTGCCCCAAACATCACAATGTCGTTCAATTTTGGTTGCCATCAGTGACAATAAGGAAACTGTATTTCTATTTGCTCATTACAAATTTAATTTACATAATCTTCGAGAATTATTAAGGAATAAATATTTATTTTGTCTTCGTAGATTATTTGAGATAAAAATTTATTGATTGATTGCCGCTATATCGTCGATAAATAGAGAATTCCATATTTCGTAGAAAAGAAATGAGTAAAGTCAAATAATTTAAACATTTTTTTCAATAGTTTGTCAATGGATATTATTTTAAATTATTACAAAAGAAAGTATTGATTTTTACTTTTTGATGATTTTTTTTTATTTTTTGTGAAAAAAATGAAACTAGCGCTATGTTTCGGGATATATATACATAATATCTGTCCAAAAAGTGTGTTTGTTTGTCGGTCAGGCTTTTAAATGTAATATTGCAGAGGAACCGGAGTGAATCCATTTAAGGACGTGGTCAAACTGGATAGCCCGCATCGAGACAATTCTGTCGGTGTAACGCAGTCACCAAATGACGCCCGGAAGCCGATGAAATCAACCAAAAAACCGTGCAAGTCGTTAAATGGTTAAATCAACACCGATTTCGATCAATGACTATGTGGATAATTCCAAAAAGGAATTTCATGACTATTTATTTAAAAAAAACTAATAACATTAATTCAATTGATAAATGTCGATTTCTATCACTTATTTACTAATTATATTTATAAAAATCTATTTTGTATAAATTTACCGAATTTCGTTATAATCTGAATCACGGTTTATCGGGCTCCCTCAAATTTTATTATGATCATATTATATGCGGATAAAATGTGAAATTTGGAGGAACCGAAGCCAATCCGCGTAAGGACGTGCTCAATTTGTAAAAGCCCGCATCCAGACGGTTTCGTCTGTGCAGCTCCTTCGCCGAAAGGTACAGGGAGACGACTTAATTGAGGGACTGTTATATCAAAACAAAAAAATTATAATAGTTAGGATTTGAAAATGAAAACAGAAACTTTCAAAGACGAAAATTCAGCTCACTCGTCATATATGATGGGTCTTTTTCCAGTAAATAATATTTAAGAATAAAATATGATATAAAAATTCAGACATAAAATTTTATTCAATAATAACAATATCATCTTCTTTCAAAACGTCACTATCTTCATTAAAGTTGAAAGTTTCTGTTTCATTTATTCGTGAATGATTGGTTTAATTAATGATTAATTTTTTAAAAATTTCACTGGGGCTTCAATATAAATTTTTAAAAAATATTTGAAAAATCATGCTAGGGAAAATTTCTGGGTAGGTCTTAGTTTCAGGAAAACAAGGTAGTAGGGATGTTAGAAACTCACATTACAATAATATTAAATCTTATGAACGGCAAAAAGATATTGTTGCTATTAAGAACATTGAGACAAGTCTCATTTGAATTTTTATTACAATCAAATTTAGAGTCATTATGACTCTCAGAAATTCTGTCACTGTTTGCCATCGTTCTAATTGGTTTTATTATTTCTATTTTTAATCATGATTATTCGAACAATTTTTCAAAATCTTTATACAATATTTAATTTTTAAAAATAATAATTAAAAATACTAATTTAAACCATTTCTTAATAAAAACCCAAAATAATAAAAATGTCATCAAATTATTAAAAGTACATAAATTTAAATTTTACTAAAAATATTAAATTAAATATTTACAGTTAATTTTAAAACTTTAAACTTATCAAATTATTATTTTAATTATGTTCGAATATACCGTGCGATTTATAAGTCGTCATCTCAAAGAACTATACTGCGATGTAATGTAAAACTTTTTGAATATGATATAAATGTATTACGACATGGTTTTTTACGCAGTACAACTTAAAGACATGAAAAGAAAAAGGTTTTACAATAATTGTTCAAAATGTTCACCATTTTTCTGCAAACACAGATTGCATCGCTCCATAAAATTCGTGTAGCATTTTCGAATGATGCGGTGATCGATGTCTGACAGCACTCTTGAAATGGCGCCTTGTAGTTCGTTGAGGTTCAGATAGTTATTTTCGATGGTGTAAACTCGATCTTTGACGTAACTCCATAGCCAGAAGTCAGGTATCTTCAAATCGGGAGACCGAGGTGGCCATTCCTGGGGTCCTCTATGACCAATCCATCTTTGTGGGAAATGTTCATCCAGCCACGTTTGCGCTACAAAGCTGAAATGCGGGGGTGCGCCATCATGTTGACACCAGTGTTGCGTGTTATCCCCAACAAAAGGCAGCAACTTTTGATTCAGAACGTCGACATATCGTACCTGGTTCATTGTTTCACGGATAATACTGAAAGTTATTCCAAGGTCGTAGGAAACAGCTGCCAAACAATTATTCCCGGCGATTTCATAGGCACACGAATCAAACGATGTTCATTCTCTTCAGAATAATAAAAAAGATTATGCTTTCGCACATGACCATTAAGGTAAAACGATGCCTCGTCAGAAAAAATAATTCTTCTGCAAAAATTGGTGCCATTTTCGTTGATTATCCAAGAACAAAATTTAATTCTTCGATCTGGGTCATCTTCTGTTAACTTTTGTTGAAAAGAAAACTTGAAAGGCTTTATCTTTTCTTGCTTGAGGCAACGATGAACAGAACTCTGCGAAGTACCAAGGACACGTGCAACCCGTCGTTGATTAGCAGTATCGTTTTCTTTCACATACTGAACAACACTTTCTTTCATGTGTTCATCAAATGGTCTTCCTGATTGCGATTTTGTTGACAAATTCCCCGTTTCTTCTTCCAATGCTGAACCGTTGTTCTCGGTGGCGGTTCACGTTTGAAACGCTCTTTAAAAATTTGACACGCTTTTGTGCACCTTTCATAAACGATTGCATGACTAGTGATGAAAACTTTATCTTTAATAGAAAATTCGACATTTCCACTTGCTTCAGCCATTGTACTGGCAGTTGGCGCATTTGAATGAAAGTGATAGTACACAAACTAATATCAGACATTCAAAATTTCAATTTCATAGATATTGAATAACCGGATAATCAATCAATAGGCCGTAAACAATCAAAGAAATATAATTGAATATGAAAGTCTGCAAAAAACCATAGCTTTTCTTTGCTTTATAAGAGAAAAGGTCGAGTCAAACATCGATCACCGCATCATTCGAAAATGCTACACGAATTTTGTGGAGCGATGCAATCTGTGTTTGCAGAAAAATGGTGAACATTTTGAACAATTATTGTAAAACCTTTTTCTTTTCATGTCTTCAAGTTGTACTGCGTAAAAAACCATGTCGTAATACATTTATATCATATTCAAAAAGTTTTACATTACATCGCAGTATAGTTACATATCTTGAGACGACGACTTATGAATCGCACGGTACAATCACTGTAAATTTAAAAATACCAATTTCCATCTGTGTGGGAGAATCACCATTCTAAATTCAACATACCTCAATCAACATTCAGCATCACTACATTTATACATTCATACAATTTAAGATATTCCTCACAGTTGCAATATAATTTATTTAAATCTCATTTAAAAATATAATCGTTGTACATGTTTAGATTCATTCATCGGTATCAGAAATTAAATGTCTTTAAATAAAATTAAAATAAAAACCAAAAATGATAAAATAAAAATATTGTATATATCATTTTGTATATTGTAAATAAAAAAGATATCCTTTTATAGTTTTCAATAAAATTCAAAATGAAACTTCCAAATTTAGCATAAAAGAAACATATTTCATAATTTTAAAAGCATAATAATGTCAATATAATAATAACTAAGCTCACATCCTTCCATGTACAAAATTCTATTTGGCATTGCTGTCTCAGCAAATCCAACATTCTCTCTAATCTATCCACTCGTTCTATTGAATTCTGCATTTTTTGAGAATTCAATTCTGAATTTGTTTCCATATCAAGCTACAAATTGGAAGAAAATCATTAAGTAAAATATCCACTGTTAAATATTCACTCTTAAATTATGTGTTTCACATTGGAATGCTTGAAAATCAGACCGAATTGCACCGAGATCGTTTTTGAGAGATAATATCTCGTTTTGGAAAAACGTATTTCGTGAATATGATTTTTCATCAAATCTTTCTATTTCGTCATGAACAATGTACTCTGAAAGAAGGTTAATTAAAAAAATTGTCGATAATTTCTGTGATTTTGTATACTGTGATTTTTAGGAGATTCGTGAATATCCAAGCCTTCATGGGTCTGATCTTTTCCTGTTCCGCTGGACATGGAATTAGATTTGCTCTTTTTTGGAATGCTGGTCTTGTCACCATACTGCTGATCCAATGACATGGCACTGTTGGCTCCTGCTGATCCAGTTTTCTTTGGATTTAAATTTTGAATAATTTTTGATGCATTTGATGAATCTGCTGATAGTAGACTTTTCGATGTATCATCAAAATTTTTCTTTTTATATGAAGATTCCTTAGATCTACATTTCCGTAATATTTTTTAAGACAATAAAAAATTAACTTGATGATATCTTCTTTGTGAATTGATGATTTATTGAAATTATTTTCTAGATTTTCTGAAAAAAATTGTTGCTTAAGTTCTCTTACAATATTTATTACAACTTTGTATAATTTATACAAAAGAAACTAATGGAAGGTACTATTATCATGTAAAAGAATCTATTAATATACATATTTTCACAAATCGATATGACTTTAATTACGCTAATACACTGAAACCTGTCTGAGGTGAATTTTTATTTAATCGAATTTTTATTTGAACGATTTGTTTAGTATTGTTTTGAAAACTATTTTTTATTAACAATGCTAAAGAAATCGATGTAAAAAAATCACACAAATAAAAAATGCATAAAAGACCGCATAAAAACAGGTTTGAGTGTAATAGTAAATTAAGTTAATACATAGCATTTTTACAATGAAATTGAACTTTCGCAAAATGGAATTGAACTTCGGTAATAAGTGTCCAGGATTAACTGTACCGAGATTAACTATCTCTGGATTAAGTGTCCCCGTACCAACCCATCATAGAGAGTACTTCAATTTTTTATTTACTCGATCATTCTCTCCAAAAAAACCTTTGAACGTTTTACAAAAATTCAATTTCATTGTAAAAATGCTATAAAAGAGAAATATGATAAACTTATGATAAAATGTTGATTTGTATGTAAGAATTTTTATATCCTGTTGTTGTCAAATCAACGAATGTAAAATACCAGATTAAAATCAAACAATTTAGGGAAATTATATAATATTTTACATAATATAATACATTATTGACGATTTATGAGTACCCCGAAATTTCATTGCAAACAATGTATAATTTACTAAAACATAAAACTTAATATTAAATACTTTATGAGTTTTTAACGAGAACTTAACTTCCAAAACTTTGATAAGTTCTTCCTCAGTCAGGATAAATTGCATTCACAATGATCTGCAAATGGAATCAACACATCCATAGTATTGGCTAGTTTGTTCAACATGAAATACTGTATTTACTGTTTCATTGAACTAATTATAATTAGTTATAATTATAATAATTATTTGGAGAAATAAGTAGTAAGTAATAGTAAGTAAATGATTTTAAAACTAGGGAGCGAACTAGTATAAAGGGAGGTTTGAAATAACATAAATACGAATATAGATAAATTTCTTGTATATTCAATTTATTTTTGCATTTTTATCATTTAAAATGTGTTGGATTATTTTGTTAAATAAAAGAAGGGGAAGCGTGCAAATCAGTCTTTTTAAAGGTAGGCAGTAACATGAAGTTTGAAAATTATTTATTCATGTAATAATATTGTAATGTTACTAAAATATTTAAAATATATTCAATTATCAAATAAAAAATTCTTAAGCCAATCAAAGTTTATTAATTTCGATGGTTTAACCGTTATCGTCAGAACAAATGATTTTTCAAACGAAATTTACTTACATAATGCAGTTAGTGATTGTGCAATCAATACGTAATCAGTACATCATTTAATTGTTCGAACTGCGTTCTCTACAACTTTGTTGAGAGTTTTTAAATGACGTATTGATTACATAATCATTAACTGCAGTATATAAGAAAATTTCGTTTGAAAAATCATTTGTTCTGACGATGACGGTTAAACCGTCGAAATTAATAAACTTTGATTGGCTTAAGAAATTTTTATTTGATAATTTGTCAATTTTATTTCAATTTATTCACAATTATATACAATTATATGAAATGTTTTTGAATAACTTTATATATTTCTGAATAATGTTGTAAAATAAGTGTTTTATGCAAGCAAAACTTGTTAAATATTGAAATACGATTTTGAGAACAATAATAATTACCAGTTATTCAGTATAATGTATTATTATTGTATAATGTAATATATTATTAAAGAAACGCATCAGAAAATTGTTATATGGTAAATGGGAATTAGCTGCACTGGCCTGAATGTGTAAATAATTAAAAAGATTTATTAACAGTCTCAGGAAAAAATATAATAAATATGTATTTTATCAGTAAATAGAGATAATTGATAAAGTAATGAATGAATACCTAATTGTAAAATATGCAATAGAAATATTAATAAGCGGTGGGGCAGTATTTACCAATGCATATAGCAACATGACAAATGTCAATCAGTCCGTTGTTAGTATACTTGACATAGCGTGCAAACAAAAATCATTAAATTGTGTCCACCACATTCGCTCTAACAAAGACTAAGAATACACCAAATATACGATTACACTTCAATAATAAATGCGCAATAATTTATAAATTGCATTTTACAAGTTTATGTTAATGAATCTGGTTTTAAGATTTTTGGAATCATTCTAATTTTAATAAAATATGTTGTAGAAGTTTTAAAGTTTCATCCTTGGCATTCATGATCATATTAATATTTCAATGATTTAACAAGTAATACAAAAAGAATTTATTAAAAATCAATTCCTACTTTGTGTTCTACTAATAAAGTACAGTAAATATTAATATTTTATTTTTTGTAATTTCGTGTTAATTATAGTTAATTTTAACGTGAGATTATTATTACAATATTGACAAAATTTGGTGCTTTTACAAAAATTTTTCAAGTTATTATTAATTATAATTGATTAACTATTAATTAATTGAGTAATCGTTCTAAAATTTTTTTAAATAAAATGTCACTGGATTTAATTTTTTATGCAAAATTTCAGTTCAATCGAGTAATGAAAGGTTTAACAAAAAAACATTTAAACAATTCATTTTTGCAATATGACGATATACAGAGTTTGCAAGCTAATATTAGGAATTGGAAAATAGATACCAAAATATTAATTTTAAGTAATGCATCGTCGTTATATGTGGGCCTCCCATCTCTGTAATGGTATTGAGCTTAAGGCTCTTTAGAGGGTCCACCCAAACTAAAGTCCYTAAGGGCCCCCCCCGATAGGCCTCCTACGGGGTCAGTGGCCTTCCGCCTYTGAGCAGTCGGCTTGCCAGTAACGAACGACCAACCATGGAACTTGGTACCATGGCCCTACATGCCGTTGGCTGTTACGGTGGACGCGTAACAACCGCGAAATGGGCACTTGAATTGTCCTTTTGCAGTCTTGTAATCGGCTGGCACTCGGTATTGTAGGTGCGTCTCTTCGACATCGTCGTTCGGCTGTATCCTCGGCATACTCACAGTTGCGTCCGGCAACTGAGGATTGGATTGGTTTGATGTCGGCTCTTCCTCGTTCCCTTCTTCCAAGTTTTCTTCTCTCTGGGCGTTGGATGTTGGCGCTTCTTGATGATTCTTCTGAATATGAATCCTTAGGAAACTAGCGGCCTTGTATTCCCTCGAACAGTGTTGACATTGATATTTTCCTTTATTCTGACGTGGCTGGGCTTTCTTCTCTCTCTTCTTCCGCGGGATTGGCTCTGCTTCTTCGTGATCTCTTCTGAGATACCTGTTTAACTCCTTCACTTCCGCATATTGTTTGTAACAGGCCTCCATCGGGCAGCTGTGTTCTTTCAGACGAGGTAGCACCAGTCTTAGTGTTTGCTCGTCCCCGCTTCTTTGGATTCTCTTCAGTCGGAATACTTTCTCGATCTTTCCATCCATCTTCAGTAAGTTTTCCTGCAGAACGTCTCTTTTAAATTCACCGAAACTGTACTCGGCTCCAAAGAGCCAGTGAGCATCCACTCTGAGACATTCTACCAGATGTTGCTTTCTCCGACCGTTGATCTTCTTTCCTCCGATGAGTTCGCATCCACTGATCTGCTTGACGTTTTCCGGACATTCTCCTAAATCGACCTTGGTATTGTGTACGATTCTTCTCCGTGCGATGATATCCATTGGGCTTTGCAGTCCAATTGATATCTCATCCATCCTGATCCTTTCGGCTTTCGAAATACCCAAAGTTCGCCGAGTACATAGATTGTGAAATGCTTTTAGCTTTTTAACGTGTACTTCATTTGTCCTCCAATTTTCACAGCTGTAGTAAACCACGGGGAATACACAGCTGCTAATTATGTTCTTATTCCGGAGAGACAATTTGTTGTTCTTCAACACTGGTCTGATCGTCCGTAATTTCGCTGATCCTTTCTGAATTCTGGCTTTGATGTACCTGAGCTTCCTCCACTTTCAATTATCGAACCGAGATAGCAGAATACGTCCACCCATTCTATTCCGGCATTCAGCTCGTCTCTTGCTGCAATGTACTTCGCTCCATTGAGATTCAGGATCTTTGTTTTCCCAATGTTGATTTTGAGCCCCATATTCAAGAAAACAGTGTTGAGACACGTGAAATTCCGTTCGATATTTCCATAGTCTTCGTCCAATAAGCACAGGTCGTCTGCATAATCAAGTCTGTTCACGGTCAGCTCTTTTCCATTGTATTTTAGTTTCACACCACCTGATAGTCCTTCTTTGATCGCGGTCTTAATTGCATGATCAAAGACAAGGTTGAATAGTAGAGGACCCAATACGCAACCCTGACGGACTCCTTTGTCCATACTGAATTTATCCTTTCCAATGCTTCCCGTAAAACCTTCATGAAATTTCATGATGATACTTAGCATCCGATCCTGTATTCCAATTCCTTGAAGGCAATCCCAGAGAACTTTCCTGGGTACGCTGTCAAATGCCTATTCAAGGTCGATAAAAATAGCAAATACGTTTATGTTCCGGTATCTGGCCTCTTCTTGTATCTTTCGTAAGATACCAATCGCGTGCGCTGTGCTTCTGTTTGGTGTGAAACCAAATTGCCAGTCGTCCAGCATCCTTTCGAGATGTGGCAGTAATCTATTTGCAATGATTCGGGCCATGATCTTTCCTCCTACATCAAGTAGGAATATACCTCTATAATTATTCAATTCCTTCTTGGAACACTTTCCTTTGTATAGGATCACGATTTTCGCCGTTTTCCAAGCCTCCGGGAATTCTGCTCTTTCCTCCCATATGTCCACAAACATTGCTGTATCTTCTCAGTCAACTGGAGACCGCCCCATTTATATAGCTCTGGAATGATACCGTTGTTTCCAGCAGCTGTACCGTTCTTTAGTTGTCCTTTAATCGTCGTTATAAAAATATTTTTACACCTCTTAAAAGTATTTCGGACAAATATTTTATTGATAAAAATATTGATTGTTAAAGCAGGCAAAATTAACGAATTGATACCAAAAAATACTTATTTAAAATTGAGAATCATTGAAATCAATTGGAAAAAAGGTGATTGGCAGTAATATTTGCAAAAATCAAAATATTTTGAAATAATTTCAGAGATCTACCCAAATTATTTTTTTCAGTTTTTTTAATTTGTTAATTGTATTACTCTATTTACAATGAGAAAGTTAGTAACTTATATGAGGAGTTAGTCAACATTTTCAATTCGCCAAATAATTTATAATTTTTTAATTTAAAATTTAAAAAAATTAAATAATTATATAAAACAAGAGTTTAAAATCTAAAAAGTTGAGGTTAAGTAAAGTCGATATATTTAAATAGGAAAATAATGAGTGGAAATTTTTGAAATAAGAATTTTAAAATGAATAATAAACGGGGTAAAATTTATAATGTAGAACGAAATTATTTTGAAAAAAATTAAATTTAAGTAAAATACTTTTACAAAATAATTTGAAAGAAATTAGAGTTTAGTGTATATTAAATTTAATAATTTTATTTATAATTAAAATAAATTTTAAAATTAACAAGTTTGAATAAATAAAAATTTCAAAGAAGTTAGAATATAATAAATTAAAATTGATAAAAATATAATTAAGATAAAATATTTTATTATAATTTAAACGAAATTAATTAAGACGTTGGCGAAATTAAAAATTTAATTAACGAAAATTGGTTAGAAAATGTATGTTTTTTATATAAAAAAAATTTATGTTAAATATGAATTGTGAAATTTCAAATAACGACAATGGCATAAACTCGACTAATAGCTTGAATAATCCATTTTTGAAAAACTTACATATTAACATATTATGATGTGATAAAACTTCCTTATTAAAAATTTTAAAACTAGTATTTCTTGATTCAAAAATTGATTTTGATTTCTTCAGTGTTGGTTGAAATATAAGGCAAGCATTCAATTAATGCGGAAACATTAGTATTAATTCATTTGCTATATGGTCTTTTTGAGTTTCTTACTTTCGTGTGTAAAAAATTCATTTATAATTTGTATTTTATTAAAAAAATATTGAAAATCGCATTTTTAAAGTCACATTAGGTCACATCACAGTATTTTATCTACTGGTTTTTAATTAATCTTTCAAGAAAATATTTAGAATAACCATTATTATTTAACACGCCGAGTGTAATATATAGTTTAATATATTTTTTGAAGTTAATATGTCAACAAAAAAAATTAGTTTTATAAATTTACGTTCACTAAACTGTCCAGTGAAGTGAATAAACCTGTATTATTTTGTTTCCTATATATTCTAGTTTTCGTTTTATTATAAATTCAAGTGTATCAGTAAAACGTTTTGCTAATAAGTACGATATTTCAGGTATAATACGATGTGTAGACATTTAAGAAGAACCATTTTGATAAATCGTGCATGATTGAAAATGTTAACTAAAAATTTCTAATATACATTTTGAATATTTTTAATGTATTATTTTGATTTCATCACAGGAAAATAAACTGACTTTGACATTTATAAAAAATAAATATATGAAAAATTACAATTATATTTTAATACTTAATTTAATTGAAAAATCAATTTTCGCTTAGGAAAAAGAGATTTTTATTTTCTTTATTCCTAGATAAAAACAAATTTAGAAAACGTATTCTCTTTATAATTTATCAACAATATATACTTCTTTGTCTTGGTAACAAATAAATACATAGATAAAAACAGCAGCTGAAAAATATTTTAAAATCTTTCTATAAAACCATTTTAGACTCTAGTAGGTAATAAATTTGATCGTTATTGTTGTGATCAAAATATCATCCTGTTCTATTAAGCAATTCAAATTCTTATATTAAAACGTTTGATTTTACTCTGAATAGGTTAGCAGGCCTCCGTAGTCGTATTGTATATAAGAAAAACAGTTACAATTCATTATGAAAAAAATCAAATTCACTGGTGTTATGGCAAATCTATCTTTTGGTAAATTTTATCTGGAAGAAAAATTTCATTAATTTCAAAATATACTGTCAAAATAAACGGTCATTGACAAAAAATGATTAATATTAATGAACATAGGAAAATGCAAATGTGATATCAAATTGTTAATTTCAAGATCGTGAGCATTTTCAAAATCATTGGGAGACATTGCCTTGTAATTCATTGTTAATTAGGTCCCATTCCCCTAAAATCAATGTTCGAAAGAAAGTCTCAAACTCTTATTTGAAAATGTTTGATGGACTGATTGCATGTAAATGATTACAAAATTAATATTAAAAAACAGAAAAACGATCTTCGAAATTTATTGCGATTAACTTCGACGTATCAACCGTCACCATCAGGCGAAACTAGATCAATAGAAACTTATCTTTATACATCGAAGCACTGTTTAAGTAATCATTTCGTAATCACGAAAACCTCAGAAAATTATCAATAACGTGTAAGAGGATTGTGTTTGCATATTGATTTTTGGATCAAGAGAAATGTTTAGATAGTAAAGTAGATTTAAGTAATTTTAAAATTTTGTGTTCAAAATAAGATAATTACTGGAAATTGTTCATATGTGAAGCACTGATGATTAAGATTCTTGATCCAAAATCAATGTGCACACACCATCCGTCAACAACAATTTTCAAAAAAACTGAAGAACTGTAAAGCTAATTTGGAAATTTAGGGAAGAAAACACCTCTTAAAAAAGAATGTGCATTTGCAAATTTATTGGAAAATGTGAAAAGGTTTAATAAAAAGATCATTTAATGTGCGCAATAATGTTCGTTTCTTCCATTCGACTTCTCTTCTGAATCATATAAGAAATTTGAAAAACAAAATTTTTCGTGTTTTATTATCTAGATATTTATAAATTTTTGAATTTAGAGTTCAAAATAGTATTATTATTTTTACATGACGAAAGAAAAAGAGATCTTAAATATAAAACAATTTGATTTTTTTATAAGTTAACAGGTATCGACGAATTACGGGAAAAACTACGCAAAGATAAAGTATTTATTAAATAATATGTAACAATTATGAAAATAAGTGATATCTATACAATATATCCCGAATTCTAGGAGAAGTAAAAAAATATATTGTTTTCAAACACCTAAGAATCCCGCCCTCAGTAAGTCATAAGCTCAAAATCTAATATCTAATTTTAAAAACTTTGTAACAAACACAATCATAAATGGATCAGATAATGATGAGTGATCTGTGTCGAAATTAATTACTGAAATTATACACGGATGGTGTGGCGATTTATTTATATATTTTACGAGATTATATTTATGTATCCTTTATTTTTACTTGTAATATTAATTGACAGAATTATAAACAAATAAAAACTTACTGGTTTCATTACCCAAGTGACTGATATTTTCGGCACTAGCTGACTTCTTGGAATAGCTTTTCATAAACTTGGAAAGAGGTCTAAATATTAAAGAAATACATAAATAATGAATTATATTTATGTATTAATATATAAGGTTGATGCATAAGTTTTTAGTCCTTCATTTATTATAAAAGAAATATAACTAAATGATTTAATTGATTAATTTAATGTTCGTATTTTCTAAGACGTTCAAAAATGAACAAAATTCATCTTCGACATTGCATTCTTTTCATGTTTAATTTAGAAAAAATGACCACCGAAACATTGGATCAAATTACGCAAGCCTATAGAGCTGATACTTTTTCATATACCACGGTCAAAAACTGGTTCAAGAAGTTTAGAAATTTTGAGTACGACCTAGAGTACAAGCAGAGAAGCGGAAGACCTAAAGAAACTGAAGATTCGGAATTGGAGGCATTGCTTCAAGAGGATTCAACCCTGGTGACAAGAGATATGGCTAAGATCTTCGAAATAGATCAATCAACGGTGCAACAAAGACTTACGGCAATGGGAAAAGTTTTGAAAGTTGGATATTGGGTTCCGCAAAAGTTATCACATGCAAATATTGCAAAGATTAAATTTGTGCGTTGCACTTCTTTCACNCCGCCGTAAATCGTTTTTGTGGAGAATTGTCACCGGGGACGAAAAATTGGTGTATTACGAAAACCCACAGCGTAAAAGATCATGGGTAGATGCGGGTCAACCTTCAACTTCAAAACCAAAACCTATTCTTCATAGCAAGAAATTATTGCTACGCATTTGGTGGGACATGAAGGGAGTCCTCTATTATGAGTTACTAAAACCCGGAGAAACAATCACGGCACAGCGCTACAGTGGACATTTATTGAAACTGAGTGAAAAAATCAAAGAATTGCGGCCGCAACATGGACATTCGATGAAAAAAATCATCCTACTCCACGATAACGCGACACCACATGTTGCGAAAGAGACGAAAAATAAAATTTTGGAACTGGGATGAGAGGTTTTACCACATCCAGCGTATTCTCCTAACATTACTCCATCCGATTTTCATTTGTTTCGCTCTCTACAACATACTCTGACTGGTAAGCGATTCAAACAAGAAAGTGATGTGCGAAATTGCATCGATGAATTCACGGCATCGAAACCAGAAAAAATTTTTCATCGATGGAATTAGAAAATTACTGGAAAGATGGCAAAAAGTAATTGATTGTTACGGCGAATACTTCACCAATTAATATTTTGTAGTTCCTTTAGAAATTCTTTAATAAAAGTATTAAAAATAGGCTAAAAACTTATGCATCAACCTAATATGATTGACCACATAAATTAATTAGATTCATTTTGATAGATTTCCTTTACAAATCAAATATGAAATCAAAGTAATTTCATATTTAATGTATATTAAGAACACTAATTTGATTTTCAATACATTTATTGATATCACAATTTGAATTGTCACAAGAACAATTCTCCACAAAACTCTTGTAACTAGTCATCGTTCTTGATTGATAGATTTAATTCTATTTCTAAACGTCTAATTATTTCAACAAATTTAAACTATTCGATTTCAAAATAATTTATAATTTAAATTACAAAATAATTTGATTTATTTTAAAAAATATTTTAGATATACTATTTATGATTTATTAACTTAATTTTAAAGTTAGTTATTTAAATTTTAAAATTGAATAAATAATTCGACGTTTTAAAATATTTAAAATATCAATCTTCCATCTGGGTTGGAGAAATACAATCTTAAAACAACATATCAAACAACATACAATAAGCACCATTCAAAAATATTCCTCATAATGTAAATTTTAATAAATTATTATTTTGTTAAACAAATAAATAATATTTTTGAATAAAAAAGGAATTAATATTTATTGAAGCTGCATCATCCAGTTTGTGTACCACAACTTAGGTTTTCTTTTCTCTTTAACACAAGATGAAATAGATCTATTTGATAATAAATAAAAACCCCTTTAGGATGCATTCAGTACTCAATTACTAAATTTGATTAAGAATACACAAGTATACAGATGCGTATTAATTTGTAAATATCTGTTTCTCTAGAAGTTCAATGAAAAATAACATTCAAATATCATCAAAAAGTCTAAGTGAAAACAGAAAAAAACTGTAAAATGCTTTAATATCAAAACATTTTTTCCAAATTTTACAGTAAATAATAAAAAATAAAATTGAAATTAATCATTAAAAATGAATAATGAATATTTTAAACATTTAACCTCACACAAATTTATTGCAATTGATGAAATGTGATAAAAATATCACAACGTTATTTTTAAAAAAATCAAATATCCGGTGTATATCCTGTTTCCTAAAACGACATTATCATTCACAGATTTTATTTTCAGCTTTGCGACGATAAACGACAAATCATGAGACATTCGGAATATTTTAATCGCTTCGATTATCAGCAGATCGACGACTTGTTTCAATATCACTCGACCAATATGCAGTATGGATTGTAGAATTTGCTCATGAGTATGCGGCCACAAGATTTATTGATTTACTGGTGAAAGGTAAATCAGTGTTCGCAATCTTTCTATTTTTTGTTCAAGAGCTCACTTTATTTATGTATTTCGTTGAACTAGAAAATATGCTGAATTCTCTATTGAATAACTGAGAAAAACGTTTCATGTGAAAACACTTAATGCGGAATAATACTGTTGTCTTGATAAAATTTTAAATATTTAATTTCATGCATTTTTCTAACACGAAAAGATTTTTTGAAAAAAAACTTTATGAAGAAAAAAACAGTAAATAAATATCAGATCTCTATTCAAAAAGAATGATTTTTTTTAGTTTTTTATTAAATATGTATAATTGTTTGAATGATGACAGACTCTTCAAGAAAAGGGTGTTAGATGAGGCAGTTAAGATGAACAATGAGGATTGTGATGTATAAATTGAATCTAATGGATATGGATTAGTAAAGAGGTGATGTAATAAAGAAATAGCTCGTGAATAAGCTTTAATTGTTGGAAGTATAAATAATGTATCTAATATGATGTAACAAGAAAACATATTTCGGTCCCCTTGATTTTGGGTTAAAACTTACTTTATTTAGAGACTTACTTTATTTAAAATAAGCATATATTTCTTATTACACATATCCTTCACGAAAACCACAACAGTCCTTCAGTGAAAAAAACTCAGAACACATTTTTATAATAAAAAGAATACTTAAATATCATCGAAAACTTAAGATTGTGATAAAATATTTTTAATTTGAAATTGCTTTCAAAAGGTTACGAAACTAGACATAGATCAGTTCGAATATCCGCAATAGTTAACACCAATTGTCTTTTTGTACTGTTCAATTTGATATTATTCTGTTTAGAAGTATCAATAAGATCTCTCTGTTAGTAAAACTAGTTTAGAACTTTTAAAACTCGACAAAACTGAAACTGTTATCAATTATATTTTACGAAATGTTTGGAAGGTAAGAAATTCATAAATATATGCATATTTTAGAAGATTCTCCTCCATCATTTATGACTGTACATAAGTTGGTGACAGACTTTAAAAATGGTCGTCATCGACTAGAAGATAATAAAACATCTTCAAAATTGTCAATGGTATATCAGAAAAAAAACATTTATTATAACCGTTAAATAATGCATGAAAGGCTTTCGCTAGGATGATTGCTACATATATTGGCAATGAATCAAAGTATACTGATAATGCGAATTTGGCAATATTTTTTATCGTTTTACTATTAATAAGAAACATTTTACAACAGATGAAACTATTATAGCACGGAGACCAAATAATATAGGTATATGATTTTTCAATTAATAAAGAAGGTTATATGCGTGAAATCAACTGGAAAAATTATTGCATCAGTTTGTTGCAATACTAAAATAATATTATTAATTGACTATCTTTTCAAGGAAAAAATAATAAATGTTTAATATTTGGTTGTTACATAAGTTCCCGCCGTTACACTATTTGTTCTACAAAGACTTTTTGATGTTTGCGAAGTGTTATATACCATTAGAAAGCCCAAATGCTATGCTCTACAAGATTAAATTAATCGTTTTACCTATATTATTTTTTTTGTCTTTTTTTAGAACCGTCAAATGGATTATCAAGTCGACAAAAAATCACATTTTCGCCACCTTCTTTTCGCCTTTAATCGAGGTCAAAAAGCGAGTGAAGCTACCAGAGATATTTGTGTCGTGTATGGAGAGGACGCTATAGCTGAGAGAACTGCTCGGGATTGGTTTGCCAGGTTCAAACACGATAATTTCGACCTCAACGACGCTCCTCGTTCCGGATGACCAGTCGAGATGGACGAGGACCAACTCAGGGATCTTTTGAAGGAAGATGGCCGCCAGACATACAGAGAATTGACCGAAAAGATGAAATGTGATTTTGCGACAATTTCATGCCACCTTCAGTCGATGGGTTTCACTCAAAAGCTTGGAGTTTGGGTCCCGCACGAACCCACCCAAAAACAGAAAGATAATCGGCTTTCCATTGCTGCTCAAAGTCTCGCTCGACACCAAGGAATCCATGGCCACAGGCAACGTTTCCTATACAGAATCGTCACTGGAGACCAGAAATGGTGTTTCTATGTGAATATGGAGCAAAGGAAAGAATGGGTGAGTTTTGGAGAGAAATCTAAGCCCAGGATCAAGAAAGACCTGCACCCGATGAAGACAATGATTTTCCTATGGTGGGATTGGGAAGGTCTAATCCACTGAGAAATGCTTGGAAAGAACATGACAGTAGAAAAGAATCTCTATAAAGCCCAGTTGCATCGAGTCAATGAGGCAATTCAACAAAAGAGACCGGATCGATAAGGCCATGTGATCCTCCTCCATGACAATGCTCGACCACACACCGCAAAAACTGTCAAGATGGCACTCCAAGAGTTCAGTTGGGAGGTCCTTCAACATCCTCCCTCTTCCCCAGACCTCGCCCCGACGGATTACCATCTCCTCCGCT
>MQRK01229401.1:17281-34844 GCA_001938485.1 Girardia tigrina
GTCTGCAGCTTTTTTCTTTTGATTAAAGCAAAACAGTAGTGCTTCCCGCAAATGCTGTTTTGTTAGTATGAAAGTTGTCATGCTAAAACGTGATTAAAAATATGTTTATGACGCATTTAGGGTCAATGACCTCCTTAATTTTAATGCCTCGATTTCAGCACTTTAAAATCTGTAAGTAGGACTGTAAAATAATGCTTATTACAAAGGTTACACCATCTCTTGGAAAATCAAAAAAACTAAGTTATACACCTAATAATTCCATCACGAATTGATAGAAATTACAGAAAAATCATTATCGTTTATAGTGATAATTTGACAATAAAAAATTATTGATAAAAAAAATTTAAAAACAATCATTAAATCGGAAAATCATCAGGAATTTATCAAAAAAACAAAAACGAAATAACTAGGGCACAAGTTTCCGATTCGATCGCCAACAAAAAAAATAATAAATTATAAATATTCAAGAACCAAACATTTACCGATTCGGTTCCAGTTATTCTTGACCAAAGATTCTCAAAAGAGATTAGTTTAATCCTCACAAGTTAACGAAATAATCTCGAGATTAGCAATAAAAGCAGATTAGATAACAATGGATAATATCTCCTAATTTAAATTCGGTTGCAGATTCATTCAACAAAAGACTTTACTGTATACTATGTATTTCTGCACAAGACTACGAACCTTACTAGTTAGTATAATTCGCAGTAATGTTATCGTCCTTGTAATCTCTTCCTTTTACCATGATCGTAAGATTTATTTCATTTTATTCCTTAATTTTATATTTTATATAATAAATTTCTTTTAAAAAAACAATTTTGTTAACTTTATTTACATATTGATAATAGCGAGTAGGATTCGAAAACCCATAAATTGATATTTTAACCCTCTTACAATTTCCTTACATTATTATATTATAAAAATTATTAAATTTAATAAAATATTATAAAAAACCGAAATAGGATCGGATAACCAGTAGTAAACCGAATTGTCATTCTTCTTCAAGCCCAACCAAGTTCTTTGAGTGAGGGCGAGTTCTAAATGAAAAAGATACTTTTTACTTACTATTTTATAATAATACATTATTGTTGCATGTAAATGTCTTTTTAAAACGTTTAAGTAATCATTAGAAATAATTTATAGTTAAACTTCAATATTAAAATCATCTGATTATAATTATTATAACTGGTGCTATAAAAAACCTCATCGGCTAACTCAGAAAAGCGCAATAAAACATATATTTTTAAACTAAAATTTATAAAAGTTTTTTTAATGTATGAACGATTACAATCATCATATTTTAAAAACATTTTTGAAGTTCAATAAATATAGACGGGAAATTTTCATCAGGTAGTGCATTATAATATATTTCCAGACTGCTCTTCATTTCATCTTCTGAGCTTAAATGAGTTCAACAAAGCAATTTTTTCATAGTTGAATAAATAAAAATCTGTCACAGCAAGACCTTGGTGGTAAGATGAATGCCACACATCCACCATACCCTGTTGTTCCAATTAATCTTCGACTTAACGGCCTACATAAATACGGGAATTACCCTGCAATAATTAATGTTGTAATCGACTAGGTTTCATTAGTTCCTTCCAAACTTTTCAAAACAGTTCCATGTTGTATGCTAAGTTGGTATCCACTTCCCGATTTGGAAAATCTATCAGTACTTTTCCTTAGAAATCTAAAAGAAATTGTTAGCATGAAACAATGTAGATGTGTCAGACTAGTCTTCAGTTTTCGATTTAAGGTTTCATTTGGAAACTTCCACTCTTCAATTTCCATTTTCATTTGGACAAGTATAATTATAAAAATTTTGCACTTTCAGTAAGAATGTTTTTTTAAATATACATCTCCATATTGCTGCAACACATTGAGACTTTGTTAGAAAGATTGACCTTGAGTATTCATCAATGCAAATGGATGCGTTTGAGTGGCAAGTTTTAATGAAGGAGCTTATCCAAATAAGAAAGCGTGATTCCTAGATGTGATCACTATTTCGATGATCGACATTTTATCGCACTTTTTGGACAGTGTAGAATTTTCCTGTTAGAAATCGATTGATTGTTGCTGTTAGATGTGTTTGGAACATCTCCAACATTATTCACATTTAAAAGAACATCAATTTTCAAGTTTTTATTAATCCAAAAAAATGTTCTAATAATCTTTATTTAAACAAATTTAATCGAAATTATATTCATTCTTTTTAACTTTGTGAAACTATTTGTTTTGTGAATCTCAAGTCGCTATAATAAAAACAGATATAGTATTAATAATTCATTTAACTTTTCTTTAATTTCCGACGATTAAATAATTTCATTTTCTTTTAATAAACCTCTGAAATTTTATCATACTTAATATAAACTTTATTTAGTTCTTGATTTTTTTTAAATTTATGATTCTATTTTTACTTCAAAATTTTTAAAATATTTTCTTAAAATTCCTAACAGTCGCTAAAGAACAATCGAGTGACATGTTGTTCATTTTCACATTTCTTTAAAGAATGTCTCAGAAATATTCACCAAGAAGTTTAAAAAAGCGTCTAAATGATTATCTGTTATGACATATTTCCTATGATTATGATTAGATAAATGTAATGCCTGGGCAATTTCGCGAGTTGTTATTCGCTGGTTTGAATCAATTAACGCCTTTATTATGTCTTCGTCGGCCTCAATGGGCCTTCCGGAACGTGAAGAATCTTCAACACCAAAATTTCCGCATCTAAATTTTTTAAACCAGTTTTGGCATTGGCTTTCTGTCAACACATCTTCTCCATACACTTCGCATAATTTTCTTCTTGCTTGTACAGCATTTTTACCTTTTCGAAGTAAAAAAAGTAATACATGCCGTAAATGCTGATTCTTGCTTTCCATCTTTGATAGGTCAAAAATAAAATATAAATGTTTTTAATTATTCCAAAATTTTCCAAATCTAACTTTGATTACCAACTGTTAAAATAAATAATATAGTCAATGATTATTAATGATTATTAATATAAAAAATACATTTAAAACAAGTATTAAAAAAAAAATGACTTTCAGAACAACCGAATAGTAATATAATTGATATGGCCTTCATTGAATGTCATTGTTGGAAGTATTTATGCTATTTTCTTTATTTAACATTTGAGAGTCAAAATTCTTCTTTATTACAAAAGTTTATTAATGAAAATAAGACATATATTTAAACAAATTTCTCTTTAATTTAATAATTTTACCAAAATCCATTTATTAAATTTTCTTTAACTTTAATTTATAAATTTAAATTATAATTTATAAATTATAATATTTTTTTAAATTCATTTTATTTATAAATTTTAAAATTATTAAATTGAATTTATAATAAACTTTTTATTTTCAAAATAATTTCGTAAAAATATTAAAAAATTTTCAGCCTTTATTATTTATTTTAAAATTCTTATTTTAAATCTTTTTTATTTATAATTTTCTTATTAGAGTATATCCATCATAATTAATGCAAACGTTTTTGTTTTTTGCATAATTATTTAATTTATTTTGGTTTTTTTAGAAATTCATTTTTAACTTTTTTCAAACTTTTATAAACTTTATATATTTTTAATATTATATTTATATAAAAATTCATAAATTATTTGGGGAATCGACATTTTTAGCTTACTCATCATAGTCCTATTTCATTTATTGTCATTTATACTAATCATATTCCGGATAGTCACTAATATTTGCAGGGTTATACAAAATCATAAAAAAATGTTTATATAGACAGTCAAATATAATAAATATATATTAATAAAGAATAATAAAAAGAAATTCAACTTATTTAAAATCTTTATTAATTACATTTAGTATTTTGTAAAACCTCCATCGCAAATAATTGCTATCGTCAATATGGGCTTATATAATTAAATTGTCATTTGACTTCAGGAATTAAAACAATTATTTTTTGTAAATTATAGGATAAATCTAGGAAAAAGATTTTCAGAAGATTTTTTTAACAGCATTTTATTTCAAAGATTAAAATTGATTTTAAAAGAAATTTTCTGAAAAGTTATTTTTCTACTAATTTAATCACATTACTTTGATTGTATTTAAGCAAAACCTTATTTTTCATTAAAAGAAATATGGTCATCAATTTAAATATTATTTTTAGGACTTTATCAATGCATTCAAATTAAAAAAGTTTGACAGAAATAAAAATGACCGTAGTTTCATTATAACCCTTTTTAATTATGCATTGTATTTCTATTTAAATTATGATTCTCTGAATGTTTTCCGACCATTCCTCGGTCATATAGACGCTTCTATCATTTTTAAGAAATTCACAATTTTTAATCAAATTAAAAAAAATTAAATTGCCAAAATTTATTGCGATTAATTTCGTAGGATCAACGGTCATCATCATGCGAAACTAGATCAATATTTATAAACTGACTTTCAAATATCGAAGATTTTTTCCGTAATAATTTCATAATTATTAAAACCTCAGAATATTTTACTGAAAACGTCAGTTTAGATTGTCAATTAATGAAATGGCTCGCTCTGATTGGTTGACCAATCAGAGCGAGTCTTGGGACAGACATATTTGGAAATCGTGAAACTTTTAATTTATCGGAAATTCTGAGTGAAATTTTGTCAAACCTTTTAATTGAAATTTTGTTGAGCATTTAATTTAAATTTTGTCCAAAATTTGATTGTATTTTTTGTCGAACGTTGAGAGATATTTATTGCTGAAAGTGAGTTGTTTAAGATTTTTATCGAATATCAATTTGCTTTTTGAAAGTCGTCAAACAGTAATTTTTTGTAATAATTTTGAACGTTTGTTGCTGATTATTTGAAATTTTGTCAAACATTGATTTATTTAAAAAATGAATAGAACTAGTATTTTGAATTTTTATTACGAATATTACTGAATCAGATAACAAAATTAATATTTGACGAGTGAAAATTTAATCTCTAAAATAAAATGGGCCCAGCACGAACACAAATTTCTCGAATTTCAAATCCGACACTGCCACTCTATTGGTACCACTGTCCGGTCTTCGGAGCAACCGGGAGATCAGTGAGACATTATGTTTCAATTATTCAACCTTAACTATGAAATATAAATATATTGTGGCATTAAAGAAAATCATAGACCTTTATTACCTTTCATCAATTACATTTATTAATAAATTTATATGATTAATTAAATAAAAAACAATATTTATAGATAGTTATAAATATAAAATTTTTAAAAATGAATAATTTTTATAAAATTATTGAATGTTTGATGATAAAACTTGTGAACGGATGAAAGAAACAATTTACAATTGTCTGCATGTCTGTATAAATGTTGAATAGAAGGACGAATATTTGAGAATCATTATTATTTTTATGATTAATCTAACCATTTTTAATATTTAAAAATACAACAAGAAGTTATACACCTATCTTGTTTAATTTATTATTAATTGGTTAAAATTTTTAATTTCTCTATATTTTGACAAAATTTCGGAAATGAATTATCATCTTCATTATTGTTAAATAATGTTTTCTACTTAATTTGTATTTTTAATAATTTTTTAAAAATATTATCATAAGCTGGAAATAAAATACATTATTTTTTATTACCACTCTGGGGATAACGTTAATTATAGCAAAAGAATACTAAGTCTTTCAGTATAATAAGTCTCTTTACAACCAGGAAAATATTGTAATTATAAAACTCTTTAAAAGTATTATTATTTTACCATAAATTTCAATCAATACGATCAGGTCATTAAAATATTATTTTTAAATATTTATTTACAAGAAATGTGACAATAAAATTACCTTTAAATGCTTTGACAGACCAGTTATTATGAAGAATTGGTAAGGTTGCATTCATTTGCTTACAGGAATCATATGCTATTTCCCAAGTCACAAAAACCGAAGAGTGATTTTGGTAATAAATTCTATAGAAACAAGAATCTTTTTTTGTTTTATTAAAATCCGCCTTTGGTTTTCTTTCGAAGCCTGAAATGACCATGGTTTATTAGGTAAAGTTAACAATAGAACTTTACAAACATTTCTTATAAAAGTTCCCATTGTAAATCATGTAAATAATTATTATAAAAGAAATGCGCAACAATGATTTAGACATAATTCATAAAATTATCGAAAAAATATTTTTATGTCATTTTTTCTTTTAAAACTCAAATTACTTTCATTTAGCAAGAAATATAATCCATAATATTATTATTTTCATGTCATTTATAATATGGGATCAAAAATGATGGAAAAAATAGTTATTTAATAAAGAATATATTGTTAAAATGTAAATTAAAAAAAACAATTTTAAACATATTAATTGATTATTAATGATTTTTTATTAAAAATAAATTTATAAAAATAACAAAAATAAATAATTGAAGTTTATGGAAGAGTTAAATTTTCTAAATTATAATTTTTTGTTTACTCTTCTGAATTTATTTTAATTGTAAGAATCAAATCTAAAATAACTAAAGGATTTCGAAAAAAAACGGAAATTTTTTGATTTTATATATCCGGGGAAAATTTTATAAGGCTTTATTCATTTATAATACATATATAAAAAATTAATATTAAATAGATATACTTATATATGTATTTATAAACCTTTCACACTGAAAAATTTTGTGAAATTACAATATTTATTAAAATGATGTTTTGGGGGTCCCTGAATTGCCTTATGGAGCTGCCTTAAAGATCAGAGTCATGTGCCTTTATTTTATAGATTACTATATTTGAAACCATTTTGATCAGTTTTGAATCGTAAAATTCAAATTATCAAATTTCTTTTAAATGACAAAATTTTATTCTTGAGAAGGCGATCAATTATTTTTATCAGTATAAAACATTTCAAGAAAAAATCACAAATTTTGTTCGTCAAAAAAAACCAGACAACATTTAAAAGTGTCTCGTTCAAATTCTTTTCAATCAGTAAATTTAAATAATAACTCAGAAGAATTTCGAAATCAGCAAATGTGTTTTTTATGAGTCAAAAGATAATCGTCTCTTTTAAATCAGCAAATTCCCGAATTTATCAATCGACAAAATAATCCCTGTGAAATCAGCAAAGTTACGATTTTCAATCAACAAAATATTCACAAAATTTTCACGAATTTCAAAATAAAAATAACAAAATAATTACATTTTAAAAATAATTCTCACTAATAACTCATTTTGATTGGCTGGCCAGTCAGAGTGAGCTTAATCGAAAAAAATCATCTCTTTTCTAAGAACAAATGATTGGCAATCCATGTACAATGACTCGGTAATCCACATCAAAACCAAAAATTTAAATCTTTTTCCGATTTGAATTTCATAATAAATTTATTTTAAGTATTTTAATTTTTGTTATTTTTCTTAATTTATTTATTTTGTTATATACAATATGTATAACTAAAGCAAGCATTAAATAATTTAGCGATTTTTCTTAATTCAAATCTGAGTCTTGAAAATAAACAGAAAATTTCTGAAGATCTAAACAATTAGTCTTTGATTCAAAGAGAAGAATATTGAAATATAAATATAAATAAATAATTATTGTTTGGGATTCAAATGAAATTATTATGTTTATTATTATTATATTATTATTATCGTTATTATAAAGAATACTTCCTTCCTGTACCCTATCAGATCGAAAATTTCTCATAACAATTCAAATCGAGAAAATCATCATTGGTTTTGAATGACAATCTCTGATAATTTTATTTCTGTTATTTGCCATTTTGCTTGCACATTTATATAAGTATATAAATAATGTGAAATAATTATAATTAAAAAGAATTAAATAAAGAAATTAAAATATAAATAAAAGTATTAAATAAAATAAATATATATATATATATATATATATATATATATATATTTATTCGAAATTTTTGATCTTTGAAAAATCCGTATATTAAGAAAATATGACTCATCGAGTCAATCATTTTCATCGAATGAATATGTCTGCCGGAAGTAGAGACATGTGTCGAGTCGATGTGCCAGATAATTGAGGGAGAGACTATGTCAATTTGATTGGTTTAAAGAATGAAATACTCACTATGATTGGTTATTCATCAGAGCGAGTATTTTCTTACAAAATAAATCATTCATTATTATTTTTTTGATTTCGAATTACAAATTTCTCGATTTGAAATATGGAGAGCCAAATACATTTGTCTTGAATTATTATTTTTTTGTTGATTGAAAAACGAAATGCTGGCTATTTTTTAATGAAAGTTTATAATCTTAATTATATTTTTTGAAAGACTCGAATTAATTTTCCCCATATTTTTAATGATGATTGGGAGAATTAGAATAACTCTTAGATTTTCGAAATAAAAAAAGAATCACAACGATAAAATATTTTAAATTAATTAACAATTAAGATTATTAAAATAGATTTTTAAATCATATAGTAAAATAATTTAAAAGATAATAAAAGTTATAGTATAACATTTTAAATTAATGAAAATATAAGTTGTTGAAATTTAATTTTTTAATTATAACGGAAAAGATACGGTTATATAAAGTTATGAATTGTGAATTATAGATTATAAATTAGAAATTATGAATTATAAATTATAACTTATGAATTATAAATTGTGAATTATAATTTATAACTTGTAAATTATTTTGGAAATAATAAGAAACAGAACGAAATTAAAAATCGAATATAAACAATTATTTAAAAATGTAAATTGTGAATTAATTTAGAAATAAAAGAAAATTAACCAACCGAAATTAAAATTTTAATTTAAAGTAATGATTTAAAATCGTAGAAAATTATAATACATAAATATTGAAATTATGTTTTTATTATATTTTGTTTAAATCTGGTTCGTATAATAATTAGGAAGATTGTTCCTCAAAATTTGTTTAAGAAATTTGAATTGTTATATTAATAAATTGTTTTGTTATCTAATGAATTTTAATTTTGATATCGAACCTAACATGGTGACTATGGCCATTTGTTCAGATCATTTGATCTCGAGGCTATTAATAGATAGATATAGTAAAGAAGACAATATCGAAACTTTTATATCGGCGTGTGCACGATATTTTCAATTGTCCAAAATACCGAATAATGTCCAGGAAATAGTGATATTTGGACTTCTGTCAGATGATCTTATACCGATGTACGAAGCTAGATTACGGGAAACCAATCAGAAGAAAAAATCATCAATGGAGGACTTAATCGAGGCTTAGAATATCGAAAGAACGGAAGAATCGGCGGAAGAATTCTTCACAAAAGCAAATATGTTTGCTTAAAACTAGCAAAATGGACAGAATTAGGTTTATAAACATGTCTCCTCCTCCATGGAGCCAAAAATAGAGATGTTGTAAAAGAGATTAAACTCAGAGAAATAAACGAACTACCGGACAAACAGACCTTGAGCAAATAGGTAGACGAGGTACAGGAAACAGAAAAAAACAATACATACAATACGACCAACTTATAGAGATATGTTAAAAAAAGGAGCGATGACAAGAAGCAAAACCAAAAGAGAAACTTTTGAAGGACAACCTTCGGTACAGAACAACATCACATGTTAAAACTGTCAGGAAGGGGATACAAAACTAGTGAATGTAAAGGATAGAAAAAAATCACATGTTATGCGTGCAGAGAACAAGGTCATATCCGACGCTAATGCAAAAACATAAGATGTGGAAGATGCATTAATTCATGTCATAGAACAGAAGAATATAACACAAATCTAAATAAAAGATTTCAAATAAGAACAGAATATCAAAAAGGAACACAGAGAGGAAAAAGACGATATTTAGTTGAACAAATGAGAATCAGACGGAAATCAAAGGAGAAATCAAGAAAACAGTAGACGATATCCAGATTAACAAAGGAGAAATACAAGAGACGAGTGATCGGATGAATTCCGAAGAGGATTCGAAAGAGGCAGACAGATAGCGATGATGGAGAAAGAAGAGATTGATGAACAACAAAAAAACGATTCAGGCCAAGTCGACGAGGAACCGATCTTGGCGTTGGAGTAAATTTTCTTGAATACGAACCAGACTATATAAATTATATATATATATATATATATATATATATATATATAGTCGTAATAATAATAATAATATAAATAAAATAAATGATAAATTTGATAATAATATAGATTGTAAAAGTATTAAAAATAAACCAGAAAATCAGAGTGAACCAAAATTGTATCAGAATCTGGAAACGAATCAAGAAGTTATAAAAGTCATGAAAAAAGAAATGGTTAACATAGGTGAATTATTGATAATTAATAACAATGAGAATGTCCCAATCATTTACAATAAATTACAAGTATAGTATAGAAACCATTAACAGCCAATTCCAAAATTGAATGAACAATTTATGTAGTCTGGATATTGAAATAGAATATAGGTGTATTAAAGTGAGAAATTAGTTGTAATTTCTTTTTCCATTAAATCTACTGAATAATCTATATAAAGAGATGAGTAATTTTTATTGGCCTCCCATTTTTTTCAATGGTATTGATTCGTAGGCTCTTTAGAAGGTCCACCCCAACTAAAAATCACTAGCAGCTCCCGATAGGCTTCCTACGAGGTTGTCAGCTTTCCACTTACAATGTCTCTTCGGACTCCCAGTAAAAAACGACCAACCATGTTCGGATGTTCCTTGATTTAGCATTCCTTTGGCCGTTCCTGTGGACTTTGAACAGCCAGCGAAAGGACAGTTGAAATTTTCTTTTCAGATAAATCCTTTAAACGGAAATTTAACACTTCTATGGAGATCATTTCCGAGAGATTGGTTGAAACATTCGTATCGACAGTCCGTACCTGAATACAGCTTGTAATTGTTGAATTGTCTTTCTTCTTCCTGGTATTGCCGATCAATTTTACCCCACCACACAAATCGCCATCACAGCAGTCACCTGCTTTTCTTTGATGCTTCTGTTAGATTTGAATGGATTGATTTGCTTATTCCGTGTGATCTGTCTTGTAGTGTCTGGTTAGCCACCCATTGATGCATACTGACATGCATAAGGTTTTTGCTTGTCCGGTGCCGCTTCATGATCAATTTTAATATGTCTATTGCGTTCCTTTTGTTCTACAATGGCCTTCTTGCAAAGCTCGTAGGGACACTGGGATTGAAAATTGTGATCTGATGTTACTCTCCTCGTCGCGGTTGGTCCTGGTAACTAGTCGATGCAAATCGGTTAGGCTAATGAGTAATCTGCCAAATAGGGTCAGCACCCCTATGCGCAGTATATTTACCGCTTCTACTTCCCTAACTAGGAATCTGGCAGGAATCGCAGTCAATAAGCTCCCGAAGCGTGAACCACTTGAGAACGGTTCCAGTGTCAAAATGTAGCTTGGAAATTGGAACGTCAGAGGATTAACGGATGAGAAACTCTTTAATCTGATCGTGATTCTGGAAAAAATACATCTGGGGATTTGTATTTTGAAAGAAACCTACTATGGCTGAAATGCTGTGCAGGAAATTGGAGATTGGGTGATTCTGCACAGCGGGAACGCCTAGGAAGATAGGAAAATACGAGGTGTTGCATTAATGATCAGAAAGCGGATAATCATAACATCGAGACAATGACGAAAAGTGATCGTATACTAGTATGTCGGATTCCAGAAAGACATACAACAATCATCGCTGTCTGTAGTCCTACGGATTGTGGATACTCTCCAGATGAGAAATCCTCATTTTACTCGGATCTCAGACGCCCAATAGCCGACGAGAAAGGCTCGGCTAAATCTACTCATCATGAACTCTTCATTGGAGTGATTTTAATTGTCGTGTTAAACGCACAGATATGAACACAACACATGTTGGTCCCTACTATGGGGAGACAACTTATCAGAAAACGGATCAATAATTATAAAGATTGCTGCTTCTTGCTGTTTAAGGATAGAGAACACGTTCTACAAGCATTCCAAGGATCAGAAGACAACCTGGATGCATCCGGGCAAAAAAAGAAAGAGATGCTTGATTTGTTTTTGACTGACCAACATCGATCGAGACTGATATCCGACGTCAAGAGTTATCCTAAACTTGATTGCGCATCTGACCATGACCTTTCAATGCTAATTGCATGGCTCAGAAAGAGAAATAGGCCCAGAAAGAAAACTTGCAAGAAACGGAAAGAAGAGAAGATACATAACATAATCTTATTAGTGTCCCATAATCGAAGAATCGCTAAAAGCTACAAGCCAAAATATGGAACCCTGCTGGACTGGTTTTACAGATGGTATTATAGCAGCGGCTTGTAGTTGTGGAAAATCAAGCAGGCAAATTCTACTTAGCCAGAGATGGTTGCAAGACCATCAGAATGAACTAATGAAAATATTACTGGAAAATTGGATAAAAGAAAGAATTTTGTCAACAACAGGAATGATACAAATGATTTTTTATTATTCCTTGTGACTTATCTCCTTTGTGATTTATTGATTACCTTGTCAACTTTTACCTCCTTCCATTAACCGTTTGGTTGTATAATTATAGTTTAATCATTTATATTTTCTTTTTATTTATTGTATTAATAACAAGATTACGTAGACGAGCTAACGAAGTTCTTCGACCTCATTAGCTCGCTACCTTAATAATTATTATTGAATCGATCGATAATAATTATTATTTTCATATATATATATATATATATATATATATATATTAGTAATATCTGGCTACTACAATAGGAAAGGAGAACTAAACATGTGGACATGTTATCGAGACGAAATTGCGAAACGTGTACTCAATGTGAAATGGAACACGATGATGCTAAAATGGTAAAAATAAGACCAGATTATTAGTGGTGATTACAAGAAGTGAAGCTAAAGCAGGTAGAAAAGAATGGGTAAGCAAGGAGAAACGGAGTGAGTTGATCATACATACACATAGATTGTCTTGCTGGAGCGGAAAACGCATAAGAATATTTAAAGGATAAGTTCGACATGGAGGAGGAAATGAAAATGATAGAAGAGGTAGTAGGAACATGCACAGATTGCCAACAGAAAAAAACGATTACCACAAAGACAAAGGAAGAAAAAGTAAAATAAACAGCATTAGAAGGATTGGAAAAGGTTTATATAGACATCTATGGACCATGGAACGAGACGATAAGAAGAAAAAGATACATCCTAAGAATAATAGGCCACTACAGTACAGTGGCGTCCCTAGAGCATTGAAGCCCGGGGCGGAAATATTCGTGAGGCCCTATATATATTTATGTATATATATACTCATATCATTGGAAAGAATCAATAACAAATAAGATCTATCAATTATCTCTAAGAATATTTTTATTTATTTATTCTTTAATTCAAAAACTACAAAACAATAATATAACATGGAGAAAGGTGTTAGAAGCATGATTCATACATACAAACATGCATAAATATGTTCAGGTCTGTATGCTAATATACATACTAGAACATTAGTTTACATAGATATCAACGCACATTCTATCCCACACATGTATATCCGTAGGCAAGAAATTAAAAGAATCAACTAATCAAAGAATAACAAATTAAAACTGTTTTTTACGAGTTTTCACTTCAGAAAATAATTTTATTGTCTCATCAAAGTTAATATTTCGTGCTGTTGTGTTTTCAATTGATATAATTGCTAAGCTATTAAGTCTTGTTTGATTCATTGTCGAACGAAGATAACTTTTAATTAGCTTTAACTTTGAAAAGCTTGTTTTGCAAAAAGAAATTGAAACGCACACTGTCAAAAAAATCTTTAAAGCTAAATTTAAGTTTGGAACCGATTCCTGTAAATCTATTTCTATTATAAAAGTTAGCATTTTCAGTGCAGACCATTTGTTAGCTTCCTCTATTTCAACTTTTCCTGCTGGAAGATGACTTTTAATTTCAGGTAAAATTTCATTTTCTTGTATTTCATCAAAAGTTTCCGTGAGACTTGAAATCAGCATTGGAAGTTCTTCAATCTCTGTTCCAATAAGATGCGATAATTGAACGGTTGCAAACTTTACATATAAATTTTGCATTGACTCTATCCTTTTTTTAAGATCTTGATAAAATTATCAAGTGACTGAAACATCGACCTTCTCAATTCTTGCTTTAATGTTAAAGCTGCATCTTTTAACTCTTCTCCATGTATCGCCTTTTTACGACTTTTTCGGTTAACAAATTAAAACTGTTTTTACGAGTTTTCACTTCAGAAAATGAAAAGTAAGAGGATGAAATCCCAAAATCGATTCTCTTACCTCTACCTTGACTCTCTTCCAAAAAAAAGTTATCAGGCATCTAATTTTTGTACAGTTTTGTCAAAACTAATTCCTTCGGTTTGTAAGTATTTTTGAGTATGATTGATTTCCTCAAGAGTACTACTCCAGAAATGAAGATAAGCAAGAAAACTGGAAAAATAAATGTTTTTCATTAAAATTTCAGCTGTACCCCTCGTATCTAGATTTTCTGATGTATCGCATAATTTTTCTAAAGCCTGTATCAACTTTCGAAAATATTTCACCACAGGTTTCACAGCATTATATTGTTCGCTCCAACTGGTTCCTGGTAACCTTTTGATAGTTATCCCGACTATTTCTAACAATATATCCCACCTATGAGTTGATGAAGAAAAAAGTTGTAAATGCTTTCAATTGTTCCAAAAAACGTTACACAATATGGAATGCTTCCAAATGCATGAATCCTGCTCAAGTTAAGCGAATGATTAGAACATGGTACAAATAAAACTTTCTTATTAATTTGCTGGATTCTGGCCTGTACTCCAGAGTGAATACCTAATATAACCGAAACATTGTCATAACCTTGACTTCGACATAGGTTTATATCCAAACCCTCTTCATTAATGACATTTACAATTTGTTGTGTGATATCAACAGCTTTCTTTCCAGTAAGAGGATGAAATCCCAAAAACGATTCTCTTACCTCTACCTTTTTGTTTTCAATATGAACATATCTAATAATCTCTCATCATTGGTCTTGGTGAGATGCATCAGGTGTTGAATCAAACATTTTCCCATAATATTTTGCTTTTTTACATCTTCAATAATCTTCTGCTTCACCGCATCTCCCAATATAGAAATAAAATCATTTTGAATTTTAGGGGAATGATGCGAAATCATGTTTCCTGCTTTACTATTCTGGATCCTTGCCAAATGTTCTTTTAAGACAGGATCGTAGTGTGAAATTATTTCAACTAACTCTAAAAAATTGCCTTTATTCTCAGAAAATTCATGTTCTCTGTGACCACGGAAAGCTAAATTTTGTTTAGCTAGAAACATGGTGACATCTAATAAGCGATGTAAAATGTCATTCCATTTTTTAGTTTCTAGTTCCCGATTTTTTTGATGTACAGCATCAATAGTTTTATTAAGATTTAATCTTAATTCTAACGTTTTCCATGTCTCAAGATTGTTTAAGTCAATCTCAGAAATTTCATGATGTGATATCTTAAGGTTTAATTTCCACTAGTTAGAAAATCCAGTAACAAAACTTGATTCATTATTACTTTTCTTGTCACAAACTGCAAAAAGCCGACAACAGAAGCAAAATAAACATTTCTTGGATAGAGAATAAACCATTCATTTTCTGAGAACTTTTTTACCATTTGAAAGATTTTTGTAGAACCAATGCTTAGTAAACTGTCGAGTTTGACCCTTTATTTGTTTTCCTACTCTTTGAACCACTCCAAATGGACCATCTTTGTTTTTTATTTTTTTTTATTCGAAAAAAATATTTTAAAAAAATTTATAAATTTCTATAGTTTTTGTTTTTCTAGTCTTCAAAAGTTATAATAAAAGGACATCAAAACAAATTATTATCAAACTGCATAAACAATAAAAAATTTTAAAAAATATTTACAAAACGTTTTTGAAAATACTCAGAAAAAAAATTAAAGTATGCTAGTAAAAAGATTACCATTAAAAGCTCGGATAAATGTAATGGCTGAGAAAGAGGAATGTCAACATCGATATCATCAGCTCGAAGTGATGTATTCAGGATATCTTTCATAACTGTGTTAATGAGAGAAATGTTTGAAATGATTTTGTTATTTTCTCTTATTATTATGCATACTTCTACATGCAAATGTGGAATATTGTGCTGTTGATGAAATTCTATTTGGAATCAATTTAAATGTTTTGTTCTGATTTTAAAGAAAAATTTTAATCAACAGACAACAATTTATCAATATGCACGATTCTGGAATGTATTTGAAATGTTTTTACATTCAAATTAACTTAAATTAAATGTATTAACTTAATGTATTGATATTTTAGGTACGTTTGTGAATAAACTGGAGAAATCAAATGAGACCATTTGATAGTGAAATTGGATAATCTGATAATGGAATTATCCAATTTCCCACATCAAAATTTAAAAATTGAATATCATTTTCATTGGATAGACTGATTCCATCTGCTTGTAGCATTTTTCTACCTAATTTTTCATTTTGCAAAATTACGTTTGGCGTATCACATTGTTGGGCTAACGTTTCAGTGAGTTTTATGCCTTGTTTATCTGTATTATTATTATCTTTTCTCTGTTCTTGAAAAGATGCAACCGCTGGATCCAAATAAATCTGTTCACTTGATGGACCAACAAAGATAGATTCTGGTTTGGGAACTTACTTAACAAATTTCAGCAGTGATCCTGTCAGTGCCTCGGTTTCATCTCTCCTACATTTCAAAATTTTTCTTTTTTGTGCTCCACTTGGATGATGCCTCTTCATGATGCGGTATCTAAAATTAAAATTAAAAACTTATTATAATGTTCCGCTGAACGTGTTAAATCAAATAAATAATTCATCTTTTCTTCGTCCGCTAAACCATCGTATACCACAAATTCTCCTTTTGTCAAAAAAGCGGCAATATGGCTTCTAATTATAAAATCAAAATTATAAATCAACTCGTACTTTTCCTGCCTTAATTAATATAAATTTCCTGTCTAGAAATAAATATAAACAGAATTGAACAACTAAAAAAGTATATTTGTTTCAACACAAAGTTTGCCTCACAAAATCCAAAAGTTGCTAAAATTTTCGTTTCCGAGTACATTCAAATAACATATTTTAAAATTAAGTGTCTTTTTATTCATCACAAAATTTACTTTATACTTTTCAATTGAGGATCTATTTATTTTGATAGTGAAATTGAATGATTTTTTGTGAAGTTAATTTTACTATTTATAATATACTATTTTGGCCGGTCATTTTTAAAAATTAGTCCTGTTTAAGATGGTCACAAATACTAAATTTTATTTATTTTTATCAAAATTAACTGTTAACTCCAAATCTAAAACAATTCAAAATAAGAAGTATCTTTTACTAATAATTTATATTTACTATATTATAAAAATATTAAAATTACTCTAAAAAAGTGTTTGTGATTTTCAATTCAAGTATTACAATGATATTTATTAAATACTAGCGCGCTCGGCCCGCTTCGCGGCCCTCTCTTGCCGGGGGTTCAATTTTTTTTATATTATAAAAGCCCAAGTCACTCACTGCCTGCCTCACTGCCTCACTAATGCTATAAGGTAAATTTTTGAAATAATAACAGAATTTTTCATAATAAATTGATATTTTTCCACATTAAATACAGAATTTTTCATAATAAATTGAT
>MQRK01229401.1:34928-45787 GCA_001938485.1 Girardia tigrina
AAATTGATATTTTTTCACATTTATTTTTCAACAAATAATACTATTATTACATCAACAATTATTACGTCAGCGTTAGTGAAGCAGGCAGTGAGTGACTTGGGCTTTTATAATATAGATTATCGTTAAATGTTATTATAAAAAAAGTAATAATTTTTTATATAAAAGTAGTGTTGAAAATTAAACAAATGAGAGGAAAGCAAAATGATTATTAACTTTTGTAAGGTATGACTGCAATTACAAGGACATTAAAAAACTTTTATATTTTTTATTAATTTATTCCACAAGATTCTCATTGAAAGTCTGTGAGTGTCCTTTTAATATATGTTAAAATTATTCATAGAGATCTTTTCTAACATTAGAAGTTACAGTTCAAGTTACGACTGTTGGCGATTGATGACAAACACAAAGTAGAGGGAAATTCCACGGTGAACTGCATTTCTCTATAATATTGTTTTTCAATATAAATTTAGTATTTTCGTTATTCCTAACAATCATTATTTCAATTTATAAATCATAATATATGCTGTTTTACTTGGTGTTTCCAAAACAGCTTTTTTATCCGTCAAACTACATTTTTCGTCATCCATCTCGATCCAACGGCTGTATTTTGTGAAACATTGTGATATATAATGACCGGAGGTTGTCCTCAATCCTCGATGATGAACGACTGCAACAACATCGAATTGACGAAATTGTTCTGTACTCGTCTCCACAGAAAGACTTTCTTCTATGTGATGAGCTGAACTGTTCTTTTCTATCTTCATGAGATTAATATTCGTTTCGAATCTCATCAATGTACAAATTAAATATTTCGGAATTCGAATTAGTTTGAAATATTTTGTAGCATATGTTGTTCGTTTACAATGTTCACAATTAAAACAATCAATTGATTCTTTTTCAAACACGACTTTCGAATCCAATTGTATAAATGTCGTCAATTCTTCATGTTCCTGAACTGTTTCACTGTTTGCTTGGTGACATTCTTCACAAATATATCGGTTGTCGTATGAGAATTTGTATAATAATCTGATGGGATTATTCTTGCCCGAGAACGGTTTATAACGGTCGAATTCTTCTTCCAAACGAGATAATAATCCTACAAGGAATTCTTGTGCATCTTGCATTTGATATTGAGAAAAACTTGGAGAATAATATTTGATATCGGTAATTGCTTTTCTTAAATTCCATGAAGGTTTGTTGTCTTTCAAAGTATCTAATAATTCGTTCATCAAATAACATGCTGGAACTTCTTCTTTCTCTTTGAAAATATTTCTCATGACCCTCACTTTGATGATTAATTTTGATTCAAGTGTAACAATCAAAGCTTGCATAACAGAATTCATGTAACAACTAACGGAACTGTTGATCAACCCTATAGAAGATTTGTAAGGGGTCATATCAAATTTAGATTCTAAATCATCCCATATTAAATTCATTGTTTATTATTAATTGCTTTTTGTTTTATAATATTTTCTTTTTTCATTTATAATACGGTAAAAAATTATTTATAAATTTTATTTTCTAATGAAATAATTGGATAAAATGTTTTATTTGATTATAAAAATCATTGTTTTTAAAGTAAATATTTCTTTATGAACTCAATTTTGAGTTTTGAGTTTTTGTGTTCTTCATAAATATGTTTATTGTTGTTAATAAAATAAAAGTTTTTATCGGAAAACAACCACAAACCCAACGAACGTAATTCAAAATAATGTGAATTTAAAAGTTATTTCATGATCATTTATGCGAGAGAAAATTCTGAATTTGGTTATATGCTGTTTGGATTGGTGATTCTCAATTCAGATGGGATTGAGATGTTATTGAATAATTATTTAAATCTAATGAGATTAATTTAATGAGCTTAATGTTTAAATATTAATTAATTAAAAGTTTTCTAATTATAAATTTTATTAATATTGTTTAGTAAAACGATTTTAACTTTATGAGGAATATTTGGTGTGTTGATGTTTTTGTGTAATGTTTGCGTGTTTAAAATGTGTTGTGTCGATTTGGGATTGTGCCTCTCCTAATCAGATTTATTCTAATCAGATTTATTCTAACACAAATTTACAAACAAAGTTAAGTACTTTAAATAAAATTTTTTTTGTATATATATATATACTGATAAATGTTATAAATATTTATTTTTACCAATATGCTACAATATGATATATTTCAAAGTGTATAAATATATGATCCCTGTGTGGATTCGACAATAATTAATAAATTACCTATTTTAAAATTTTTGTATATTAGCATTTTATCTTTTTGGAGCCCCCCTTCATCAGAGGCCTGGGGCGGTCCGCCCCAACCGCAACCCCCCCCCCCNCCTCAGTACGCCACTGCTTCAGTAAATACGTGAGCTTGATGGCAATTAGAAGACTAAAAGGGGAACAATTGTATAAATGATCTTACAGAAATGAATATTAAAATTCGGAGCACCAAAGGAGATACATTTGGACTGTGGTAAGAGTTTTTAATCAAAAAGGTCAAAGAGATATTAGAAGCAAGAGGTGTTAAGTTGATTTTCTCCAGCCTATATCATCATAACTCTAACGGAATGATTCAGAGACAATTCAGAACAATTTATTCAGGTTTAAGTTTTAAAAAAAGAAATAACACGAATTGGGCTGATTTATTACCGGAAGTGGAATTTGCTATTAATGCAACTAAATAAAATAGGCAACATCCCAGCGGAAGTTATATTTTGCAAGAAAATATATCGACAACAGTGGTAAGAAGACAGTAAAGTAAATCGAGAAGGTATAATACTAAAAATAAAAGTAAAAAGATAAAAATCTCAAAACAAAGGGGAAATGTGAGGATCGGAATAACTCTTAGATTTTCGAATTAAAAAAGAATCACAACGATAAAATATTTTAAATTAATTAATAATTAAGATTATTAAAATAGATTTTAAAATCATATAGTAAAATAATTTACAAGATAATAGAAATTATAGTTAGTATAACATCTAAAATTAATTATAATATAAATGGTAAAAATTATTTTTTTAATTATAAAAGAAAATGATACGGTTGAATAAAATTATGAATTGTAAACTAAAAATTATAAATTGTGAATTATCAATTTCAAATTGCGAATTATAAATTGTCAATTGTGACAATTTCACATTGACGTTTACCTTGACGAAACAACTCCACAATTTTACTATGTTTATTCGACATGCTGAAAATACCATAAGTTAGCACACAATGTTATTCAAAATACAGTACACAAAAACATGGAAAATCCGATAAAGTAATTATTATTTGGATACGTTACAATAATTTTGAGTTAGGAAGCATTAAACTGTGTAACGTTTTTTGTTGCCGCACCTTTTTTAATATAAGTACCACATTATGTATTGTTAGATAAGAAAACATGGTCTGAATATGAGATTTATTTTTGAAAACTCATTCTAGTTTAGCTTCTACAACTGTATAAATTATTTTAAATGATATATTGTAAAAATTTCAGTCGAAAAATCTTTACTTTTCTATTTTGATGTTAATCTATTTATAAAAATCTTTTACGTAGTTGTTCTTTTTTATAAACTTTTTCTTCTATATTATTTGTATTAAATTGTTTAATTATTATTTTTTAAATTAAAAACTTTAGAAAATACTATTTTATTTCATAACATTAAATTAAAAAATTAATTCTTATCAAAATTTTATTTTAATATTTCTTTTGTCTTATTTTTAAAATGAAATTTTTTAAATTATTTTTTCTTTCGATATAACATTTAATGAGACTTTTTAAAATTATAATTAAAATATTGTTAAAAATATATTAAATAAACATAATTATTCATTTCACTGTTTTAAAAATAAATAATCCAATTTTATTTACTGAAGTTATTATTTTTAAATAATAAATCATTTTTTATCTTAAATAAATTATTATTTGTCAAATGAAATTTTATATAATTTAATTATAAATATTATTTTTAATTGTTTTTGACAAAATTTTAATATTTTCAGTTTTTAGCTGAAAATTTTTAATGAAGATCATTATATGATTTGTTTTCATTTTACGCTATTGATTTGGATTCCATAGAAAGAATATTCTTTGTATAATAAATTTTAGTTCTTCATTTGAAGTTTAATATTGTATAATTAAAAGAATTTTTTGATGTTTAATTGTAAAAAAAATAATAAATCAATTCATTATTGTATACTTTAACTTTAACCTTTACCTGTCGTTGTATAAACCTAAGACAATATTGGTGCGGTTATCAACTACCTGGCCTCAGGTAAGACCATAATTAACTGTAGTTAATTATACAGATGTGGTCAAAATAATTAAGATAAATTACAAATTTTTCAGAATTACACAAAACTCTAAGCATAAAGTAGACTTGACGAAGTCAATCAAATGTTGTATATTACTGGAATGATTACCTCTTAACTTTCTCTTACGATGTTGTTAGGTAAACCCCTTTTTATTCTAAGACGAATAAATTTTAACTGTATAACCGAACATTTTACAGGTCGTGAGTTATTTCCAAAAACTAGCAGAAATCATACATCAATCTTTCATCATCGCGTCTTATGGGGCTGAAATTCAAAAACTCGCAGTTTAAACCGCATTAATTCGTATACTTCCCCGATTGTATAGTACGTTGTCTACAAACGATAAATAAAGAGTTTTTGATAAAACCTTTCACCATGTTCATTGCAGATTTCTCTTAAATCTTTTGAGAAAAAAATCAAGGTAGCTTTAAAGAAATAAATTTTAAGTGACATTTATTTTAACTTCCATTTGTTGGGTATTTGTTTTTTTATTTAAAATAATAAAGTTGTTTAATATGCAACTTTTAAATAAGTAATTCTCTGACTGACTCCAAATAAATCAAAAGATTCTTCCAACAATTTCTAGGTCTTAACTTTCAAATAAATGAACTTAATGACTTTGAAACCAAAATTGATTGATATAAAAGTAAATCAATTATCTTATCAAGTTGTGATCTTAATAATATTTTAAATAATTGAATCAATTGAACAACAACAATATATTTATTGAATGAATTGAGATACAATGTGACCTTGATTTGAGATGAAAATTTACCACACTTTTGAATTTGACACAATATAACTGATAATTAATTTTAATTTATAAAGTTTACACTTTTTAATTTCAATTGTCAATTTATTACTTTTTTCTTCTTTTTTAAAATTTCGATTAGCAATTTTTTCATTCTTTTCAAAATTTCATTTTTACGATTTTTCCCTTTTTGTGTATCTGCCGTTTTTTTTATTTGAAAATTGTATTGGTATTTATACTAAAAATTTATTATAATAAAATTTTATTCAAGTCATAAAAAAGATTATTTTCAATTATTTTTCAGGAGTCTTTTGACTCATAAATGATTTTTATTTTTTTCCAATTTGACAGTTTTGACAGTGCACTATGGCCTTATCTGGTTGCACGGTCAAACTGCTATGATTTTTTTGGATTTTCAATCTGGGGGAATCTGACAATGCACCATCTTTATCACAAGTGCACTGTCAGTTCGCAATTGATGTGACAGCCAATTTCAATCTGGGCGTGCGAGAAAAGATTTATTCAACTTGTACTTGTGCAGAATTTCATTTTTTTGAGACATGAATTTTTTAATTTTTTAATTAAAATTTTTATTTTAATAAATAATTAAATATATTAAATATAATACTAATTAATATAATTTTATTAATATAATATTAATAATAATAAATTAGTAATTATAAATTAAGTTAATATTATTATTACCGCTGACGAGCCTTTCTAACCGAAACAGGATTACCCCCATAATGAATGGGTGCCTGTGGAAGGAGGAAAATTTGCCAAAACGGAATTATAATAATAGTGATAATAAAAATGACAATAATAAATAATAAATAAAATAATAATAATAATGTGAATAATTAAATATTAATAATATTTTACTAATAAATGATAATAATAGTAAAAATAAAATATGATAATAGTAAATTAATAATAATAATAATAAATCAATAATGATACTTGTGAGGAATATGTTTGAATGGTGTTTATTGTGTGTTGTTTGGTATGTTGTTTTAGGATTGTGTTTCTCCCACCCAGATGTAAGATTGATATTTTAAATATTTTAAAATGTCGGGTTGTTTAATCAAGTATTAAAATTTAAATAATCACTTTAAAATTAAACTAATATTTCATAAATAATATTTTAATAATATTTTCTAAAAATAAATAAAAATTATTTCAAATTTAAAGTATAAATTATTTTTGTAATAATTAAATTGCAATTTAAATTTGTTTGAATAATAAGACGTCAAAGAATATTATGAAAGATTATCAATCAAGAACGATGACAGTAGGGGGAAAATGGGTATTCGGCCCCACCCCCCTGGGGGAGGCCGTTGCTATGGCAACGGTTACCATAGCAACGGTCGCGATCACCTTAACAACGCTTCTGATTGGTTTCTTGGTTCCCTAGCAACGGTTGCGATCACCTTATGAATGCTTCTGATTGGTTTCCGGTTCCTTAGACTAGGCAGCAACGGTTTCGGTTCCCAGGGTAACGGCAACCAAGGACGTTTTTCATTAGCAACGGATACAGTGTTCCAAGGCGGTTCCCGTATCCATAGCAACCGTGACCCCATCACTAAGGACCTTAGAAAAAAGTGCTAATCAGTCACTGCACAATGCTTAGATCGGTTCTAAAAGCGAAAATACCGAAAAACCGGTATCGAAAATTTTTAACGATATTACATTCCCTAATTATGATTAAGTTCACATTTGTATAGATTTCATTAGACAGACTTCTTATAATCCCGAACCAGATTTCTTCTCGAACTGTTCTTTTAATGAAACAGTTAGCTTTAATAGTAAATTGAGGATCGATATTTTCAATGAATTCGAAATACGAATGGAAATATTTTTGTTTAAAGAAAATCTTATCTAATTTAATGTATTCATTTGTAAATGTAATTTTCTTTATTAAAAATTTCAATGATAGAATAAAATTAATTGTATATTTTTTATTCAATTTTCGTTTTACCATACTTTTGGTGTTGTAACTTCAACTTTTGATATTGGACCTAACAATCGTTACGTGATCCAACTGTCTTTGGTTAAGAAACATTAAAAATTTAATTTTGTTGATCATTTTATTCTTATTCAAATATTTAAGTCATCAACAACCAATGTTATGTATTCGCAAATTCAAAATCGTTTTACAAAATGTATATGGTATAAAGATTAAAAATAGAAAAAATCAGAAAACATAAAATTTCATAAAAAGAAGAAATCAAAAAATTTAAACTAGCTCGAGGTTATTTGCGTTTCATGTTCTCATTAATGAATATTGAAATTAAACCAAAGAAAATCTTTAAAAAATAATTAAAAAATTGAAATAAATTACAAATTTTGAATTATCTGAGTGAATCAAGCATAAATGTTCAAATATTTCGTAAATTTGAGAATTCAAGAAAACCAAAACACTGTGTTTTTCAGATAGGTATTTCTGTGAAAAACCAATAATAATGATTAAATTAATTATAAAATTAATAAATATCTTAATATGACATTATAATAAATTAGAATTATACGTTGTGCGTTCAATAAGTACCTGGACTTGACCACAAAGCAAAATATAAGAATAAAATTACTTTATCCTGTAAATCTTTGGTCGTGTTATGTAATGAAAATTTTTTTAAAACACTGAGGTGCCGACCACCGGATAGAGCAGTGGCAGCTGGCGCCCTTTTATTGTGCGGGCGGATTCTTCCCAACGAGAAAGATCGTACAGTTCAGTCGATCCACACGGTGATACATGTTGATCAGCAGTGCGCCATCGGATCGAGTGCTTCGGAATCAAATTTGATCTGATTTTATTAATAGTTCTTTTGTTTCAAAGTATATATTTATTAATGTCAAATAAACACATAAAAATGTTTAGTTTATTTCATGAAAAAATCCATATTATTTAAATTTTGCACATTTCGTTATATAATTCAAGCGAAGTTAATGTTTTAATTCTTTTCACAAATTTTTTTTTGTTTTTTCTCAGGGTCACCACAAATACCATTCCTTGTTTTCTGCATACTGACGCAATTTTTATGTTTGCAATATAATTTATTTTGCAATATAATAATCGAGTTAACGAGTCCTATTAAATTCTCAGTTTTGGATGGTGATTATTTTTAATCAGAAAAACTAGCTGAACATAAGATAATAATTATTTGACGATTTTCCCTGATTTAACTGTAGTGACCTATAACATATAAAATACATTAAATTTTTATATTGTCTACGTAGAATGAGACATTAATATTTGTTTTTCTGAGTTATTGAAATGTGTGTTTTAATATTCATTATTTGTGTTATGTTCAAATTGAATTGATTTTAATAAATTTAGAATAAATATATATTTTCCGTCGTTCGAAGTATAGTCTATTTTGTTGGACGAAGATAGGATGCAAAAGCCCCGTTATTATTATGGATCCCTAGTCACCAGCACATTTTTAGAAATTTAATGAGAAAAATCATTCAAACGATTAATCAGTATTCGTAAAGTGAAAGACCACTTTACTTGCGTGCAACTGCATATTTGTCAAGTGTTTAGTTATTTAATAGATTTAGACGCAGATTTATTTTTGTAATTCTTATTTTATTATTCAGTGATTTCATTAAAAAAATCACAGGATTAAATGTATTTTAATAATGTATTCGAAAGTTTTCTGAAGACATTAATTTGTCAATTTTGTTCTGTAAAGTGAATTTTTCATGAAATTAAGTGTTGTTGTATAACGTTTTTCAAAAGCATTTATTTATAACTTGTGGTAGACCTATTTTATTAAAGTTATAACATTTACCTGAGTCTTCTTCACAGAAGGTAATTATAATAAAAGGTTTTGAAAACCACATAAAAATATGAATAAGATTATATTTGAATATTTGTGACGTGATAACAGTGGAAGTAAGTGTTTCGGTTGCATTTAGGAGTCTGGACTACATACATTTGAACTGAGTTATTTAATCAGTGTTGCTGTCAATAAAATTTATAAAAAATATAATAAAATATACTTTATGAATATCAGATCGGTCTCAAAGTTCTCAGACCACAGTTTGACTTTATTATAAGAAGATGGCAAAAATAAAATAACGAATGTTGATTCTTTGTTGCACTAATATCATTTATTACTTCATTTTTATTTGTATTGACATTTTATTTACTTTGAGCAAGGACTGTTAGTTATGGCTGAATGTTTTTTGTACACATGATTTGTTTAAATCATAGCTGTTTCTAAAATTAAAATATGGTAATTAAAATATATTTAATTAGCCTTTTTTTAATGAGAGAGAACGTGTGAGAGCCCTCATAAGGGTTATTAACCATGATTGTGGATGAGGAAAACTCGAGATTTGAGCAATAATGCTGAATTTGCAAAGAGCAGAGTGCCGAAAACCTCATTGTAGTAGGGTTACGTGGCCAATTTTGTTCGAAGAGTTGAAAGCCTAAAATCCCGAGACTCGAGAGGTACCGCCGAATCTGTGCAGAGTGTAGGGAGGCTTCGAAACCGAGTGGTGAGAACCCTCACCTAAGGTGAATTGTCTTAGCCACCTGATCAAAGTTCTCGATAGACCTTTTAGACCTCATTGATTGTGATGTTTCGGCAAGTTCTTTGACTTAAATTGTTGTTTTGATTGTTGAGCGTGTGAATGATATGAATGACACGGATCCTTAACTCACGAAATCTTCCCCTCTTAATTTGAATTATGTAACTGATTTTCATCATGATATGTTAATTTTTGAGAAAATCCAATTTTCTTTGGTGTTGTCGGAGGGGAAGAAGGTATTCGCGCCCTTTCAAGTTCAAAAAGAAAAGAGTCAAGCCTTTCATACACTCATTCTCCAAACATCAGTTTACTGATCTAGAACAGAAGTTATCATCCTCCAAACATTGTTTGATAGATCTAGACGATCCACCACAAATATGTTCACTCTACCACAGCCCACGGCCGCGCCAAGGACCATGAGTTCTTTTGAAGGAAGTCTTTCCTATTATAATGCCTCTCAATATTTCAATGATTACTATAACCAAAATATTTATCCTCACAAAATTTTTACTTAAATTTGTTTTATTACTCCTTCAAATTGTATTTTTATTTTCCATATATTTCTTGTTTTATTTTAAATACAAAAATAAACCCAAGAAAATAATTTCTACATCAATTTTATTTAATTAACACTTATTTCTCTCTAACATCAGATTTTGTTTCCAAAATCACAAAAAAACTGTTATCGAAATTCAAAATAGTTTTTACTTTGAAAAAAAATAATTTTCTCAATTTTGCTCTTTTGATGATCATCAACAATTTGAATTGTTTAGATGGATTTTCGGTATTTTTATTCTCCGGTTTGATTTATGCTTGAACTATTCTCAATATTTTCTAAAATTATTTTTTCAGGAAAAACTGATTTTTTCTTTAAAAATGGTAACTTTTCGTCATTTAATTAAAATTGTGATTAAATATTTTGTTTTTTTGTTTAATGATTTAAATTATTTTTAAATGAAAATGTCACTATAATCATTACTTGAATGATATTGTTTTATTTTTTTATTTTTATTTTTTTTGCTAGACAGTCTATTGTAAAGAACTTTGTGGTTTATCTGTGTATTTATTTATTTTATTTTATTTTATTTATTTATTTATTCCGTCTAAAATATAAAAATATATAATACCATTTTATCACATTTTCCAGTCAAACACCAAATTTTTTATAATTCTATAAAATAAGAAATCCATTTAAATTATTAAACTTATATATAAATTAGTTGAACAAAGATAGAAATTAGGGAATATTTGAAGAAATTATATATATATAT
>MQRK01229401.1:45837-60395 GCA_001938485.1 Girardia tigrina
TATATATATATATATATATATATATATATATATATATATATATATATATTAAAAATATTAATTATTATCGCTGCCCTACTCTTTCCATTTTGGATGTTATAGTGTATAATTAACAATGATTTACGATATAAGATCTCATTATGTGAATCAAAGTTAATTTGAAGAAAAGAAAACTCATCTTTTGAAAAGAGAGAGGTTCTATTCTTGCAACAAACACAATGATCATATATATATATATATATATATATATATATAATAAAAATAAATATTTAATACAATTATCAACCTTTTCATAATTTCTTCTAAAATAAATACTAAACATGAAATTTTAATAATTTAAATTCATTTATAAATTGCAAATATGAGTTTAATTGAAGGTAGTTTTGAAACCTGTCAGACCGGATTTACGAGAATCTCTTGACTTTTGGAAAATAATTATACATTCTTTAAAAAAACTGACAATTTTAGTTCAACAAGAAATGTTATACAATTTGGCAAAACTAAAACAAGTTTTATATTTAATTAATTGAGAAAAAAATTATTTTTTTTATTTTCCGTAACCGGAATACCACGATTGTTCGTTAAAGGGGTTTCTCTTCTTTCCATAACCAGAAAACCAGGCTTGGTCCGCCCATCTTTGGGTATTTTTATCTGAGAATCTTTTTACGGCGAGGTACAACTTCCTATCATTGAAATCTAAAAAAATAATTACATTTTTGGTGAAAAATATTTTAATAAATAGATTCTGAATAGATTCAGAATATAATTTAATTTGTATATTTTTATGCATAAATTACTTCATTTGAAATCTTTCATAAAACAATTATAACATCACCTACACGTATACTAAAAAGGTTTAGAAATTAGTACTTGATCTAATAGATTCTTTGACTTCTCTTTAAAATTCGTCTGAAATGTTTGTTTCTTAATAAGAAGATTGCATAATTATTACTCGGAATATCAAAGATTTCCTATACAACACACAAAAAGCATTTATATTGGAAACCCACAAACGGGTCTCTCCTGTTTTGTCAAACGGTTATAAAGCAGTTCATTTAGGAGGCTTTAATTTGTTGGATATCTGATATTCCAGAATCTGTCGTTTAAACCTAACAACAACAGATAGGAAATGATTTTACTTATGGATTTTAATTCCACTGAATTTAGAAGCATGTTAGGTTACTCAAGGTAAAGATAAAAATTTTATTCAAAACCAAAAATGAAGGACAAAAAAACATTTATGGTTGTTTTCACAAGTATTACGAAAATATGATCATGTCTTCCTAATTTTGTCATTTCAGGAAATTATGAAATGCTTTTCAAATGTTTTTTGGTTTTAAAAGCCTTGCATACCAAGTCCCTTACTCAATCAATAAGTGTTTGGTAATAAATATTTTAAGAATAAATATAAGCTCGGCTCACTAAGCCATCTAAAGACCAATGAATGAAAAATTAATGAAACCATTCAAAATGTTAACGACAAAGCATAAATAGCTTATAATATTTGGTCTGATCAATCTTTAATCGTATGAAAGTATAAAAGGTTAGTTGGTTAATATATTGGCTACAAGTTTTCCATTTATGAAGACTGTTTTAAAGTTATAAACTTTGTGAACAAGAGCTCATAGAATAAAGCAGAATATGAATAAGAATTAAATATTCATGTTTTTTAGAGTATTAAGATTCTGATTTTTAAAACTATAAGTTGTACATCAATAATTAATCAATAAAAATCAGATAATGTACATACAATGGGAGCGGTTTTAATTGCATAATCCTGAAAATTCATATATAATATCATTTTCCTGGTCAATGTGTTGTAAAAATGATTAAGTTGATGTGTCTACTTGCAGTATACATTAATCAAGCAACTCAATTATAAAGGGTGCGAAATAACATCATAATTCTACTTTTAGTTTTTTTCTAAGAATTCCAAATATTGACATTATCATGGACTTCGTTGTATCTCAGCAGAGGGTTTTTTGGTATTCATTATTGACAATTCTTTTCCTGAAATTTTTCTGATCTTAGGGTGATTGATTCATCACCAGTTGCAACAAATGATGAGGATTTAATAAACGAAACAACACAGGTTTTCTGTCATAAATGGATTTGAAAGTTAAATAAGCAACAGAATCGTGAAAAGACGATTAGAGAAGATGTCGATATTGATTTTACACCCGCGGTTGTTGAATTATTATCATTTTTAGCAGATGGTGGAAGAATTTGGTTTGTGCTCAAAAGAATCAAATTAAGAATAGTTCTCAATATCTCACAAACTAATTGACAATGCATACGTTCCATTTTAGTTCCGCAAACGTAATAAATTTCGACCGATTTATCAACTCGTATGTCCATATAACGCATCACATCTAACACTGATTTAAAAAGAGCAATTGATCGAGTTATTTCGTCAAGATGTTTTTTATTTGCTTTTAATTCAGCAATATAACAATTATAACATTTTGGAATTAATTCAACATTATTTTTGGAATTTTTATTCAATTCCGAAAATTGATCAATACGCTCCGCCGATTTCAAACGACTGATTTCGTCTGTTAAAAGAATTTCATCGATATTCAATGATTTATGTTCCGCGTATTTGATCATTTCGACAAATACATATGCATATGACGTTAAATTAGTTTCTCCGCGTAAGTTTGCCAAATTCCTTTCAAAAGGTTGCCAAGATTTTGCCATTTAAAATTTGATTATAATTAAATGGAATAATTCAAAATCAAAAGGCAATTTAAACTTTTTCCAAACTTTATTTATCTTAAATTAATCGATTTAATTGTAATTTGTAATTATTTTCAAAAATTGTTTTATGATACAGTTTTGTTACAAAAATAATATTCACACAGAAAACATTACACACACGCATGTACGAATCAGAATTAACAAAAACATACATATCACACTTTATTAACAATCTCACCCCTCACACACCAAAAACACATTCAATGCAAATATTGATGTGAAATCAATTCAATTGTTTTTAAAAAAAAGATATTTTCCACTTTTTACAAATGATTCAAGTGCCACAAATTAAAAATTGATTGATTAACAAAGTGCCATTGATAATAAATAAATATATATATATATATATATATATATATTAATTTAATTTATTTGTTTAAATTACTTTTAATTATTTTATTTAATTGATATTTTAATTTAATTGCTTTTTTTACATTTATTTTTAACTGAATACTGTATTTAATTTTTTAATTTCTTTTACTTATTTCATTTAATTTTACTTAATTTTATTTATCTAATATTTTAATTTAAATTGGACTCAAGTAAGGGTAATCACAACGCGAACAGACTTGACTGCTATACAGCGTACGCAGAAAGTTACTTTGGTTACCCACACATCCCAAACACAAGTGGAAATTGCTGCAAATGTAGGGTTCTCCCAATTTGCAGTGCCCTGTCTGCTTAAACAACATCAACAGACTGGGAGCATTGCAATTCAGAAGAAAGGTCAGTGTGGAAGAAAGAAGCTCATTGGAGAGCAAATTTCAAATCGCATCATCATACACAGCAAGATGGATCAGAAAATGACATCAGTGGAAATGAAAGAAAGAATTGGCGAGCCTGCATCAAATGTGTCAGCACATCGAATCAGAGAGCATTTATAACATGCAGGAAATTGTTAGCAATAAAACTTTTTCATCTAGACTGTCTTCTCTCAATTGTAAAACATGGTGTGGATTATGAGATGATCTGTTGTGTGACTTCTTGGATATCCACAGACCAATAATTTGTATTTATGGAAGAATCAACATTTTAAATTCGACTTTTTAAGAGTTTTGGGCGACCAATTTTACCCTATGTTCCTAGAACACAATTTTTCCAGAATTTCACGAGCAAAATTCTGATGAACTTGAGCATCTCATCTGGACACTTTATTCCCTAGATATCAACATTATTATGCAGTTATTATCGATTTTAAAAGTTTAAGTAAAACGTTAATTTCCAATGCCATCTTATCTTAAAGGATGTTTTAACTAAAAAAGGGTTAAAATTCATTTTGAAATAATTCTCAATTTGTATAGGTCAATATTTCAGAAAATGGAGGCTGTAATTGTCGCAAAAGGTAAACCTACACTAAATTTAAATGTATTTTTTATTATTATTTTATCCATTCCCTACATTGGAATAATGTAAAATTAATTTTTGTAATTGTGGATAATAATTAAATTATGATTATTTTTTGACTTTTTGATAATTCACTTATATAGGTTAGTTTTTATCCAGTCAACTTTGCTGTTTGATTATTTCGCAAAGATGTTGGGAACTCTTTCCAACTAAAAGTATAATTATAAACAAGATCAGAACCTAAAACGAGAGGTATTGAAGACTTATTGTTGAACATATTCTCAATTTTAAATTATTAGCAACATCATAATTTGAGTGAACACTTTATTTACATCACAGAATCATTTTCAATAGAAATATCTGCGGGAAGCTTAGTTCCTGATTAATATGGTTTTTGTATCTAAATTCAAATCTTTGATTTAAATAATGAGATGAAAATAATATTAACTTTTAATGTCTCAAAATTTTATTGTATAAAAATGGATTAAGTAAATTTAAAAAAAATAAACATTATTTTTAAAATTATATTAAATTTAGTAAGTTTGTCAAGAGAACTCACACATTTGATGGAACATTAATTACATTGACAATTTTGATCATCCCTATGACAATCAATAGTATTGCTCACAATTAAATCCATCACTCAATGTTTAATACCCATCCTTAAAATCTGAACTAACCTGAAGAAAATTATTTTATTTAACTTAAATTTAATTGTCTAAAATAAAATTACTTTTTGTAATCATTTTTAAACATTAATTGGATTTTAATTATTTAAAAATTTACAAAAATAAAACCGATAAAATTCTTTAAAAGTTACAATAATAAAAATTCAAAATTTGAATATTAAATCTAAATTTTGAATAAATTAGTTTCAGAATATAAGAATTAAAATATTAATTATCCATCTGATTAGGAGAGGCCCAAATCGACACAACACATTTTAAACATGCAAACACTACACAAAAACATCAACAGACCAAATATTCCTCATAAAGTTAAAATCGTTTTACTAAACAATATTAATAAAATTTATAATTAGAAAACTTTTAATTAATTAATATTTAAACATTAAGCTCATTAAATTAATCTCATTAGATTTAAATAATTATTCATTAACATCTCAATCCCATCTGAATTGAGAATCACCAATCCAAACAGCATATAAACAAATTCAGAATTTTCTCTCGCATAATTGATCATGAAATAACTTTTAAATTCACATTATTTTGAATTACGTTCGTTGGGTTTGTGGTTGTTTTCCGATAAAAACTTTAATTTAATAAACAGCAATAAACATATTTATGAAGAACACAAAAACTCAAAACTCAAAATTGAGTTCATTAAAAAATATTTACTTTAAAAACAATGATTTTTATAATCAAATGAAACATTTTATCCAATTATTTCATTAGAAAATAAAATTTAAAAATAATTTTTTACCGTATTATAAATCAAAAAAGAAAATATTATAAAACAAAAAGCAATTAATAATAAACAATGAATTTAATATGGGATGATTTAGAATCTAAATTTGATATGACCCCTTACAAATCTTCTATAGGGTTGATCAACAGTTCCGTTAGTTGTTACATGAATTCTGTTATGCAAGCTTTGATTGTTACACTTGAATCAAAATTAATCATCAAATTGAGAGTCATGAAAAAGATATTCAAAGTGAAAGAAGAAGCTCCAGCGTGTTATATGATGAACGAATTATTAGATACTTTGAAAGACAACAAACCTTCATGGAATTTAAGAAAAGCAATTACCGATATCAAATATTATTCTCCATGTTTTTCTCAATATCAAATGCAAGATGCACAAGAATTCCTTGTAGGATTATTATCTCGTTTGGAAGAAGAATTCGACCGTTATAAACCGTTCTCGGGCAACAATAATCCCATCAGATTATTATACAAATTCTCTTACGACAACCGATACATTTGTGAAGAATGTCATCAAGCAAACAGTGAAACAGTTCAGGAACACGAAGAATTGACGACATTTATACAATTGGATTCGAAAGTCGTGTTTGAAAAAGAATCAATTGATTGTTTTAATTGTGAACATTGTAAACGAACAACATATGCTACAAAATATTTCAAACTAATTCGAATTCCGAAATATTTAATTTGTACATTGATGAGATTCGAAACAAATATTAATCTCATGAAGATAGAAAAGAACAGTTCAGCTCATAACATAGAAGAAAGTTTTTCTGTAGAGACGAGTACGGGACAATTTCGTCAATTCGATGTTGTTGCAGTCGTTCATCATCGAGGATCGAGGACAACCTCCGGTCATTATATATCACAATGTTTCACAAAATACAGCCGTTGGATCGAGATGGATGACGAAAAATGTAGTTTGACGGATAAAAAAGCTGTTTTGGAAACACCAAGTAAAACAGCATATATTATGATTTATAAAATGAAATAATGATTCTTAGGAATAACGAAAATACTAAATTTATATTGAAAAACAATATTATAGAGAAATGCAGTTCACCGTGCAATTTCCCTCTACTTTGTGTTTGTCATCAATCACCAACAGTCGTAACTTGAACTGTAACTTCTAATGTTAGAAAAAATCTCTATGAATAATTTTAACATACATTAAAAGGACACTCACAGATATTCAATGAAAATCTTGTGGAATAAATTAATAAAAAATATAAAAGTTTTTTAATGTCCTTGTAATTGCAGTCATACCTTACAAAAGTTAATAATCATTTGCATTATTCCTCACATTTGTTTAATTTTCAACACTACTTTTATATAAAAATTTATTACTTTTTTTATAATAACATACATTAAAAGGACACTCACAGATTTTCAATGAGAATCTTGTGGAATAAATTAATAAAAAATATAAAAGTTTTTTAATGTCCTTGTAATTGCAGTCATACCTTACAAAAGTTAATAATCATTTGCATTATTCCTCACATTTATTTAATTTTCAACACTACTTTTATATAAAAATTTATTACTTTTTTTATAATAACATATTTTATAATAACACAATTTATTCCACGATAATATTTAATAAATACCATTGTAATACTTGAATTGAAAATCACAAATACTTTTTTAGAGTTATTTTAATATTTTTATAATATAGTAAATATAAATTATTAGTAAAAGATACTTCTTATTTTGAATTGCTTTAGATTTGGAGTTAACAGTTAATTTTGATAAAAATAAATAAAATTTAGTATTTGTGACCATCTTACACAGGACTACTTTTTAAAAATGACCGGTCAAAATAGTACATTATAAATAGTAAAATTAACTTCACAAAATAATTCAATTTCACTATCAAAATAAATAGATCCTCAATTGAAAAGTATAAAGTAAATTTTGTGATGAATAAAAAGACACTTAATTTTAAAATATGTTATTTGAATGTACTCGAAAACGAAAATTTTAGCAACTTTTGGATTTTGTGAGGCAAACTTTGTTTTGAAACAAATATACTTTTTTAGTTGTTCAATTCTGTTTATATTTTTTCTAATAACAAGCTATGTCTTCGAAATAATGTCGATGAAGTTTTTCTAGGCAGGAAATTTATATTAATTAAGGCAGGAAAAGTACGAGTTGATGGCGCGTCATCAGAAGTTTTATAATGAGAAGCCATATTGCCGCTCTTTTTGACAAAAGGAGAATTTGTGGTATACGATGGTTTAGCGGACGAAGAAAAGATGAATTATAAAACGTTAAAATGCGAACCACTGGATGTGTACGCGGTAGATATTAAGAGGTTAGTTCATTTAATTGATGCCAAGACAAGCTACATGTGGATGTAAATCGCTGTTATCCGGCGGTTATCGAACTCTATCTAGCGGTAAATAAAATCAGCGTGAGTGAAACACGACCTGAAACTGTGAAATATTACTTTTATGATGCGGGCGATGGTCAAACCAGATGTATACATGAGTGGACTGACTCAAAAACGACAGTCATGCAGTGGCTCGGGAAATTCATGGTGATTTCTACCCCATGGTTCGATTCAACAATCAAATACCGGTAGAATTATTGAACCAGTAAAAAATATTAAAATTTTAAAAAATACGAAAAATAAACCATATAAATATTTAAATTAAAAAAATAGGTTTTTTTAAAATTCTATATTTCAAAAAATAAAATTCATTTTTTTCATAATTGAAAAATATTTTATGAAATATAAATAATTTATTATTTTATTAATCTTTTTAATAATTTTAGAAATGTGAGGAAACAAAAATATTTTAACATATTTTGTAAAAACAAAATACCTCGTATATCTGCACCGACCGATCGATTCGTTATCATCAATGCAACAGCAAAGCAAAGAAGAGTAAAAAGCAGCTTCATTTTTCCTGTAATGTAAAACTATCTTAAATATTGATAGAGCATTTCCTGTTTCATTATCAATATCTGTAATTTAATTTTCTTATTTTTTTAAATAATTTTTATCAGTATCGAATGCCAGATTTAATTAATTAATATTAAATAATTATTCATCATTTCATTATTTTTTAAGTTTATTTTACAGAAAACTGACACTCGAACAAATAAAGAGTCAATTGTCGTATTAATGATAGATTGCTTAAATGTTTCGAGCAAACTGCTGAGAAAAATAAATAATCAGACTCGTTTATGAGTATTTATTTTTTGGTTAAAAAATAAAAAAACAATTTGTATGTTTTTAGTCTATTAATTATTCTTTTTAAAATTTTCTCTATATCCCAAACATCATTTTGAAAAATCAAAATTCCAGCATTCTTTTTCGGTAAAAGAGTACACGTTTTTGCAAGTCTTAGTGAAGTAAAAAGAAAATTTTGTTTGTGTTTTTTTAATTTGAACAACAATAAAATATAAAATATAATATGATAATATTATAACAATATATAAAAAATTATAAAATTAAATCATATTTTAATAAATATTATATTATATTATATTATGTTATATTACATTATATTATAATAATTAAATAACAATTGTTTAAAATATGAAATTATAATGTTTTGTAAGTATTTTCGGATCAAATAAATATTTATGAATTAAAAGAAAGAAAATCATAATTTTAAATTACCTTTTTAAATTATAAATAAATCATTTTAATGATTATTTAATATTTATATTATATAAATAACATAATATAATCGAGTTACAACAAAATGATATTATAATATCATAAAAATAAATATAAATAATACGTACAATTTATCGAAAGTAAAACTTTTTGTTAAAAATTAAACTTGTTTAAAAAATTGACAAACTAAAATATATTATTTTATTAAATTAATATCATTATTTAACGATAATTACAAATAATTTTATATTTTCTTTGTATTCAATTAGTTAATTTTTGTTATTCTTAGTAAAAAATAAATTTAATTATTTGTCACAATCGTTAAAAAATGAAACTAAATAAGAACAAAATATTATTTTAAAATATTAATTTTTGTAATTTTTATTAAAAAATTTTCCGAAAAATGTTATTTTTTTGAAATTCAAATTTGAAGATAAAACTTACAATTAAATTTTCAGATTTCTAAAAAGTTAATTTGAAAATGTTAAATTCATTAATTTATAACGGCGGTCTCTCACGTCATTGGTTGAATAATTAACTTAAATTTAAATTTTCCCGTTTTATGATTGGTTAATTGTGTCAATTATTAATCATATTTTTCTATCTTTAATTAATAAAAACTTTCCGTCCTTTTTAAATTTATATAAATAATTATATATTATCATTTAAAATATATAATTAGTATTTGTATTGGGTAATAAATATAAATAATAATATTTGTGTAATTTTTAATCAAATTTCAAAATGATAAATAAATAAATATTTTTATATTAAAAATCTAATAATTTAAAATATTTATTACTGAATCAATATTGTTCGATGTACTCAATACAGTAAATATGTTATAATTATTAATAGGAAACACATTAAATATTAATTATAAATTTCAATTCATAAAATCATTTGTGATAAATGTGATTTTAAAGCATGAAGATTATATTATTTCAAATTTAAGAAATATTAAAATATATAAAAATAAATATTAAATATATATTATTAGATTTTTTCAACAATTTAACAATATTTTTTAAACAAACCAATTGTGATTGTTGTTGTTCATCTTTAGCTTTGATTACTTCAAGAGTCTTTCTTCAACTATTCCGGAAGTTTAGGACGCGTTTGATTTAGGATCGTTGTAAAACTATGGAAAGAGTAAAATATAACTTGTAATAAACCTTAATTAAATTATTAGTTCATCACGGTAAAAAAAATTTTATTTCGTTTTGTTAAAAAAAATTAATTTGAGATTTACCAAAATTTTAACAAAATTTTATAATTTATTTTTGAATTTCATAAATTATTCTTTTTAGAAAAAATAAAAGTTATTTTTTTTTAAATTTTGATAATACATAATAATTTCAAAAAGGTGAGAGAAAAAATACAAAAAAATCATGAATTATTTATTTTTTAAAGAATATTTATAAGATTTGCTTTTTTAAGTCCCTTTTGTCTAATTTAAAAAGAATTTATAAAATAATGAAATTTATATTTCTAAAAATCATATTTAATATTTTTATTTATTTGCACTTTTTTCGAGACTAATTTTTCACAAAACATTCATGTATAAAATTAAAATAAATTTTCAATCTTATATTATTTTTGTTTTTGTTATATTTTTTATTCTTCTATTTGCTCTTTTATCATTTTGTTTTTTGAGACAATTTTTAAATTAAATTATAATAATACTATAATATTGTATATTATATTATTAATTTATATTATTAATTATATTATATTGATAAAATATTAAACATATTATTTTTAAAATTAATTTAAAATTAAGAATAATAATCATTTAAATGTTAATAATACATTTGAAATGAAATTTATAAGAACTAATATTACTTGACTGTTATAAATTATTATTTTATTATTAGATTAAATGATATTTATTCTGTTAATTTATAAATCAAAATATATGCTGTTTTACTTGATGTTTCTAATACCCATGTTTTATCCGTCAAACTACAATTTTCGTCATCCATCTCGATCCAACGGCTGTATTTTGTGAAACATTGTGATATATAATGACCGGAGGTTGTCCGCGATCCTCCATGATGAACGACTGCAACAACATCGAATTGACGAAATTGTCCCGTACTCGTCTCTACAGAAAAGTATACCTGAAATTGATTTTTGTTGAAAAATGGGTACCTATTAAATGCTTTATTTAAACATTTTAAAATTTTATTAAACAATTATAATTTTTATTATAAGATATTTCACTCAAAATTTTCAATCGAAAAGCTTTTCAAATTTGGAAAAAGGAAACACTAGCTAGTAAACTTTGTAATGAAATACTAATATATTCTTTTCCAAACATTTCCGTTATATACATATTTTTAATTGAAATAATTTTGATGTTTACAAATTTGATAATTAATGAATTTTTACGCAATAAATGTAAATTATATCTGAGCTAAGTTATAGAAAACCTGGAAATGGAGTTGGTTTGTACTTATAGAATTTTTATGTTATTTTAGTCAAAAAAGTTAATTTATTAAAAAAGGAATTCGTGTTTTATTTTTTATTTAATACATATTAAATCCGCAAAATGTTGTATCTCTCAATAAACATTGAAAGATTTAAAACGTGTGACGATGAAAAGTGTAGAAATATGAAAATTGGAAACATACATAAATATCAGTAAAGGTTCGAAAATTCTCGAGGGCAAACATTAGAAATGAAGAAATCCGATGAAGTTTACTGTAATTATTATAAAGGAGTTCAGATGACGAAATAAAAAAAAGATTTTATTCTTTAAATAAAATAGTTATAATTATCAACAATCTTATGACGAAAGGACAAACGAAGAGTAATAGTAATATCACAATGCAAGGGAAAGAGATCGAGAAGAACAACAAAATAAAAGAACTATAATACGTTAATATAGATATTATTCCAAAAATACTGCATAAATAAATGAATTAATGAATGAAGGGAAAGAAGGGAATGTTGATTGAATTTGAACTGGAATGATTGGAAACTTAGATATTGAATAAGAGAGTGCGCGACACAAATAAATTCGAATGAATTTTTACAACTATCTTTTTTGCTTAATTAAATTATCTAAACTGTCATTAAAACTGGATTTCGATAATTTGGTTTCATTTGTTGAATTGACTTTGAGTTTTTGTGTTCTTATTGAAAATTGAGACAATTCAATATTGCAAGAAGCTTTAATTATTCGACCAAAATATACCCGCAAAACAAAGTTTTTTAATAGAAGCAAGGTTAGAAACTCGACACTCATCCAGCCAGTAGTCGTCATCAAGCCGAATCGTTCTATGGATTCGACAATAAAAAAGACACCATTCATTTGCCATTTAAAGTTAATTTTGAATCAAATTCTTGATGTTTATGCTACATTCTTCATTAGCCAATTTTTCATGAATGATTTTTCAAAGGTATATTCTAGAACTGCCAAAAAAACATCGATTTTAACAGTGTCCATTGATTTTTCGATTTAAAAATTTATTTAGACCGGTACTGCATTTTCAAGATGATAAACGTAAAACAGAAGAGGCATCTATTTTGTTTGATGAAGAACATTGTGAAGGTTCAAGTGAGATTTTGATGGAAAATCTGTGGTCTATCTAAATGTGTCTATCTATTTAGTCGTGCCAATGAAGAAAATAAATATTCTCTAAAACAGATATTGCAGAATCAGAGGATTTACTAAAAGTCAGATGTCAGATTAAGAAGTTTAGTATAAATGTTTTAGAATTAGTGATAGTACTAGATTAAGTGAGCTGAAGTACAATCGAACTGTGAATATAAGGATCATTAAACGGTAAATTTAGCATTATTTTATCACAGTCTGGCGAAGATTGTTTTGGGAAAATGCTGTATATGGTCATTAGGAAATCTTTTGATGGCATAGATGCGAAGACTAAATTCGGAATTAGGTGAAAGAATTAATGCTAATTTAAACTGAAAAGTTAGACTGACAAAGCTATAATCAAGGCTGAATAAATTAAAATTTAATATATTTTTTATGAAATTAATAACAAACATTAATAAAGGATTGAAACAGAAGTATAAAGAGATTCATATTTTACAGAAATTCAATGTTAAAGCTTTTGGTATATATTCCCCATTTAAAATACTTTCTGGGCCAAAACGTTTTAAATTCTCTGAACTCAATTAAAGAATTATTAGGAGAGAATAACATATGAATGTTACGGTTCAAAGAAGAAAAAGTTAGCAAAAACACACCCAAATTAGCAAAAAACACAGATTCGATAAAATACATATATTCAAAAACATAAAGAAAAAAAAATGTATATATAAGGGAACGGTCGTCTTCTGATACGTCACCAGGATCCTTGTGGTGCCCCGTCCTAGCACCCAGAAAAGAGTTGACGACCCTAACAAAGGATAATTAATTAAAAAAATCCGATAAAAATAAATAAATCACCTGTAGGGCAATCCGTTGGACCTTCGGGGCCAGCCGACCCTTCAGCGGAAGGTCCTGACGAAATCTGTAATTGGAGGACACCCACGAGTTCGTAGCAGGACCAGGAGCAAAGATATAACCCTGTAAAATAGAAAGAAATTAATTAATAAGTACAAAGAAATTAATTAATAACTCACATGATCTAGGCCTCAATCTAAAAATAGCGCGGTGGCCTCATATGACCGCACACCGATTTCTGACGTCGATGTATGTAAATCGACACACAGTCGCCAAATCCTATAGTAAAAAACAAAAATATCAAAAATTGCAAAAATCTAAATGACCTACATATTTGACCATCCAATCGAAGAACTGGAAGAACCAGACGGCCCCGATCATTGGAGGAGTTTGGAGTCGGCGTGTCATCCTGTAAGTATAAAAGAAATAGTTAAAAAACGCAAATCGCAAAAAAAAACAAAATAAAAAACAACAACAACAAAGAAAAAGAAATTGAAATTGAAGCCCACGAAAACACAAATACGAAACAACAACGACAACTCAAAAACAAGAACACAAACACACGACATTAGAAAATCAAGAGCGCAACGCGAAAACCCGAAGTTTAAACGATCGACAATCATTTTACTCTCGACCGCAGGATTTCAAAAAATGTAAAGGAAAAATTTTATTTTATTTGCTGTTATAATTGGATATTAATAATAATATTTTCTAACATTTTATTTGGTTTCATTTATTTACTTTAAGCGTTTACTTTTATGATATTATATCTAATTTTTATTTACTTATTTTAAACATTTATCGGCTCAATTTAAAGTAAGGGAGTCACCTTAAGTTCCGTCGTCGTCCACCGTCATCCTCGTCATGGCAGAATCATTAGGAGGCACAGGCGCGCCGTCCGAGAATAGCGACGCCCCGTCGCTCGAGATCATCGAGGTGCGCTCCATCTCGATGTCAG
>MQRK01229405.1:13051-23261 GCA_001938485.1 Girardia tigrina
AACATTAATAAAAAATTGTCAATTTAGAACGATGTCGAATGACGAGAGTTTTGCTGAGAGTTGTCCAAAAGACAATTCTGATTGTAATGAAAATAAAAGTTTGAAAAGCCATGTTGGTGCTCTTAATAAGCAGTTTTGAAATTTTGAAGAAAAAGTTCAAGATGTAAATCCAGGGGATTTTTGATCCAGCCATATCTTCCTTTTTTGTTGACTGATGTTCCGTTAAATATATACATGGAATTGGGTGAAAAGAAACAGAGCAACCGTGAAGAAGTACTGCAAATCTTGGACAATTCATTCGGATTAACCAGACGATCTGCGTACAGCCAACTGATTAATTTGAAATATTACGAAGGACAAACTATTGACGATTACGTTTCTCAAGTAAAGATGTTGGCATCAAAAATCGACGATCTGACCAGGCGGCCTTTATGGCTGGATTGCCGTTCGAGTTGCAATTGAATTTAGAGCAGGCCGGCGATCAAGATTTAACCGAAATAGTTGAATATAGTCGCAGGTATTTAGGAATTAAAAAATGCGTCTCACAAAGTTCAATGTCAGCGGTACAAAACGTTGGTGATGGAAAGATCGTTTCTAAAGAACGAGGTTAGGTCAGCGGTGGTAGAATGAGTTCCTTTACAAAACCCCGTATGTCACATGACGGAAATCTGGTACAAACAAGGATAAACCGTTTTGAAAATTCTCAGCGGCAATCTAATGGACAAATAATTTGCTATTAATGTAAGCAAGTTGGACATATAGCAAAATATTGCAAGTCGGGAAACGGACAGGAGAGTTTGTAGGCACCGGCTCTCTCCCTCTGACATTTCCGGCGCTGCCAACCATGACTGTCATTGTTAACAACAAGTCGGTTACAGCGTTGATAGAAAACTGCTCAAAAACTGTTGTTTTGAAAGGGTTGATCAAGGGAAACTCATTACAATCAAATGAGCAAAGAATTGTTTTGGCTAATGGCGATAATAAATGTGTGGGGATTAGTGATGTGGAATTGACTATAGACAATATAACTATGAAAGTAGAATGTTCTGTTATGAAATATTTACCCTATGATTTGGGAATTTTAATTAGTATGGATGTTATAAGTGAACTTGGGAGTGTGAAAATTAATAAGGGTGTTATCGATTTTGGTGTGTATGTAGGAGAAGGACTAAAGAAGGCTGGTGACAATATGAGTTGTGTCACGGATGTTGTGCCAAGTGTTAGCCTGAAAAAACACAATTATGAGATTGAATTTAAGGATAATTGGACGGTTAAATGGAAGTGGAAAGATGAAGCGCCGAGTTATCTACCAATTCGACATTCGACCTTTAAGGATGACAAATCGAAAGACACAATGAAAATCCTTGAGGAGTGGATGAAGAAGGGCTATTTAATCGATTATGACGAGAAGGAAATGGGTAAATCGATAGTATCTATACCAATATTTGGAATATTGCAAGTTAACAAATCCAAGATAAGACCGATCTTTGATTTTAGGAAATTAAACAATTATGTAAACGTGTACAGTGGCTCAGCAGATATATGTTTGGAAAAACTTCGTACCTGGCGGCGAAAAGGATCAAGATTTTCCATGCTTGATTTATCAGAGGCGTATATGTAGATTCGCGTTCACAAGGAAATGTGGCGTTATCAATCATGTATCATTAATGGCAAAAAGTACACTCTAACCAGGATGGGCTTTGGTTTAAATATCGCTCCGACCATTATGACTGAAATTGTCAAGTGGATTTTAAATTTTGATCCTAGAGCACGTGAAAACACCGACTCCTACATCGATGACATTTACGTTGACGAATCTACAATCACAGCTGACGAAATTAGAATGCTGTTCGAGAAATTTAGTCTTAAATGCAAAAAACCAGAAAATCTCTCAATGGATAAAGAGATGCGAGTGTTGGGAGTTAAAGTCTTTAAAGATAAGAATTCGATGAGATGGATGAGAGGTAATCATTTCAAGGACGAGATAGTTGCCGAATCAATATCGCGTCGCGAGTTATATTCGCTGTGTGGCCAATTAGTAGGAATCCACCCTGCTGCTGGTTGGCTACGTCCATCATGCTCCTACATGAAAAGGCTCAGTGAAGGAAAATGGGATGAGAAAATAGATGTCGAATTATTCGAGAAAATCAAATTTGTTTTGAAAAAAGTTAAGGAGGAAGATCCTTGTAGAGGAATATGGAGTATTGATGATTGTAAAGACGGTATCATATGGTGTGATGCCAGTTCGATAGCCATTGGGGCAGCATTGGAAGGTAAAGGAAATATTATAGAAGACGCATCGTGGTTAAGGAAAACTGACTATTCTAGGTACATAAATGTAGCAGAACTAGAAGCAGTTGTAAAGGGTCTAAATCTGTGTATTGAATGGGGACTAACGAATGTTGTAGTAAAATCAGATAACAAATCAGTTCTTCCTTGGATAACTGAGGCACTACCAGAGCGAAATAAATTACACACGAAAGCCTCTTCCGAGCTTTTGATAAAACGCCGATTGTCAATGAATAATGAGTTGTGCCAGGAATACGAAATAACTTTGAAAATTGAGTTTGTTAATAGTGAAGACAACAAGGCTGATGAACTGACAAGAATATCCAAACAATTAAAACGAAGCAGTTGCCTTTTGTCTGTAACAAATTACCTATTCAAACTACAGAAAATTCATGACAGATGTCATTTAGGTGCAAAGAGAATGCGATATCTGTGCGATAAGTTGGAAATAAATGTGTCAAATGCGGATATAAAGGATTTGATCTCGAACTGTCAAAGTTGTCAATCTATTGATGCGGCACCAATAAAATGGGAAACTGGAAAATTAGCTGTCAATGAATACTGGACAAGACTTGCAGCGGATGTCACAAAATTTGATCACAAAAATTCTTAAGTATCATTGATTGTGGACCCTCTCGATTTGCAGTATGGAAACTAATCAAAGCTGAGGATGTCCAGTCGATTGTTACAGAGTTTTCAAATTTGTTCTGCGAGCGTGGATCTCCAAAGGAGTTGATTATTGACAATTATACGACATTTCATTCAGCCGAATTCAGCAAGTTGATGGAAAAGTGGAATGTACATGTCCTATACCACGCTATTAATTTGCAACGGAATAATAGAGAGAAATCATAAGACAATCAAAAGAATTGCGTCTCGATCGAATATCAGTATCATGGAAGCCTTATGGTGGTATAACAATACACCGTCCGACGGACAGGAGACACCTAGTTCAGCACTTTACAAGTACATTCCAGTCGGTTTGGAGATAATCGAAAGAATTTAAAAGGAGCCGATTTACAATAAGGTAAAGACAGACTTCGTAGAGCAACAGTTAGTCTGGGTAAAGCCTGAAAATAATATGCCATGTACAAAGCAATGGGCAAGAGGTGGTGTCGTTAGAAAATTGGATTAAACATAGTACTTAATAAATTGTGATGGTTTTTGCGGTCCACGGGATATAGCACATATTCGACCAAGACAACCAAACTCTTACTCGGATTACATGTTGGAAAATAACAACGAATCAGCTCCGAGTGTTAAGCAAAGTGAATCGGGAATCAGCAACAGACCCAAAAGAGAAAGACGAAAACCGAATTATTTGAACGAGTATGTAGTAGATATAGATTCTTGTGACGAAGAATCTGGGGGGAGTGTTANATGTTAAATTTATTTATTAAATGAAATATTTAACATGAAAAAATATAGATAATTATTTGTTTAAATAATATCTATTTAAAAGTATTTGTTATTGAAAAATAAATTTTATAGATTTGTTATTCGTTGTTACATATATTTCTAAAAATCAATTTAGGTTAAATTTGCAAAATTTTGTTATCATCTGATTCACGGTTTGTCGGTCAAGCCCAAATTTTACTATGATCATATATATACTGATAAAATGCGAAATAGTGGAGGAACAGTGAGTGAATCCGCGTAAAGTTGAGATAACACTGCATAGTCGGCATCGAGACGGTTCTGTCTGTACAGCGCCTTTGGCGAAAGGCACCGGGAGCCGACTTAATTGATTGACTGTTAAATTAACACAGAATTCGAAACAATAAGTAATAAATTATATTAATTACGATTTAAAAATTAAAACAGAAACTTTAAAGTCGAAAATTCAGTTTACCCGTCATATATGACGGGTCTTTTCTAGTTTTTAATAATTGACGATTTTGTCGTTTGGCAATTTATCGGGTCACCAGAGAAAACAAATATTATTTAAGTAGAATTTTAAAAGAGCGAATTTAGATCTTTCTTAAAACAAATAAGGTAATTTTCATAACAATTTCATAAATTACAATGATTACAGCTTTTGAGTCTCATAATTAATATACATAATAATAAATAACAAATTGTTTATAAACTTTTCTCTTATTTTAAAGTTGAATTTTACATAAAAAATATTTTGACGCGGGCTGCAATAAATTGACTTACAGGCATGTGATCTGCATGCCATAGTTTGAACATCACTGATTGGAGCTAAAAATTAAATGATTGACCGCACATTTTGCCAGTTGGGAAAATAATATATATGAATAAATAAAGTTAGATAATTATCAAATTAAATAAAAAGTAAAAAAAATTAAATGAAGTAAATAAATAGTTCGCGTATTTTTTAATGTTTCAGTTAAGAATTCTTCTTTCAAATAAATCGTCGAGAAAAGGTGTGATTGTGATTAAAAAAATAATCACGTGAGTTCTTTGTTTTATTTTTTTTTGAATGGATGTTACTTTTTTCTCTATATGTATGGTTTGTCTGTGAATGTGTATTTGATTGTGATTGGTGCATGTGTTTACATGTTATCTTTCATATTCATAATATTTTCAATGTTAAAAATAAATCAGAAATTTGAGTTTAAATAAAAAAATAATTGTGAAAAGGGTCGAAATTTGGAGTTTGAAATGGGTGTGAATTCAGAGAAAATGTGAAAAAAATGTTTTGAACAAAGTTAATTTGAATTAAATATAAATCTTTGTCAGTTTTGATTTTGTGAAAAGAAATCGAATAGTAACGATAAAAACCTAATAGAATCAAATTATGAAATCTGCCAAAAAAATTTCCCAATTAGAAAAACATTAATTCAAAAGGCTACTTTAATATACATAATGTTGATTTAGACGATTCTGATGATGTGATTGGTAATATCGGTAGCTTTTTCCGAATAAATTCTTCGCTAATTGAAGAAAAAAGCTGTAAAACTTTCACTAATAAAGCGGATGTAATTTTCAGCAAAAGGAAATTTATTATCTTTTCGTTTAATGATTCAATTTCAAGTTCGGTAAATAAAATGAATTCTCTAATTCCTTCTAAAGATTTCAACTTTTCTAAACTTACAAATAAAAACAAAACCGAATCAAAACTTCATAAAAATATATCGACTGATTTAAATCCTAAACTATCATTAAACTTACAAATGATTTTTATATACCTTCATAATTATAAAAAGCTTAGTTGCAAAGTTGGATGTTGTTTTTAAGTAAACATTGTAGACTTGTTTAAAAATTTTATCTTTTTAAATTCATAGTATTCCAAGAGATACAAATTTTGAAAATTTTTGATTAACAAAAATAATTTTCAAAGTAAATTTCATGATTAAATAGAGTCGCCACAAAAACACTTATTTTCTACGAACAGAGGCAGATTTGAAATCTAAGGTGGATAAGAAGATTGGGACCTGTTAAAATAGTAAGAGACAGAAAATAAAATACATTTTAACCACATTGTGAAATAATTATAAAATATCATGTATATTAAGAATTATTTGGTAATTATGAATACATTTATTATAGAAGTAATTCATACTTTTTTAACTTTTAGGAATTAATTCATGACGTAAAGGAAAAACATATAGTTCTCGGTAAGTTAATTCTTTTAATTTTTTATATTGCTGTCGAGTTTCATTTTTTGTTAAATTTTTTTATGATGGTGTAAACCCAAAAACTATTGGTTTTTATGAGTTCAAACTGCGGAACAGTCAGACCAACGCCATTTGCAATTTCAAAAAAGCATTTGGTGATGATACTACAAATGAATAAAAATGGTTTTAAAATGTTGTTGTGGATAAAAGGAGTTGATAAGTAAACTTCCTTGAAAACTAACTGTTCTTGTAGATGGCAAGTGATGTTCTCCGTGAATTATTGGAAGCTGAACTAGTCAATCATTGCCATTTTTCACAGAAGAACTTTTTATTTGTAGCAAAACATAGATCAAGTAGCTAACGAAACTGGTCTCATGTGAGTCAGAAGAAAAAGTAAACATTTGAAATTTGAAGCTCACTTATTTTGAGGAACAATAGAACTCTCGTTTTGAGAATAATTGTTACGTATGATTAGAAATTAATTACATATAACTAAAGAAATCAATTAGTAGAGTTAGTAAATCCCACCTAAATGATTTAATAAGTCAATACTTGATTGTTTTGCATCGTAGTCATTAGCAACGCAGTTAAGCTTGTATACAGGTGTAGACTTGCTGGCCGAAAAAGGGGTCCACCGTGAGTACAGAAAAAATCAAAGCTCCCTTAAATATGATATTTTCGAAAAATGATCGTCAAGATTATTTAGACATGGAAAAGAAAGCTTATGAAGATATTGCAAGTGGAAGGCATTGAAATTTGAGGCCAAAGTTGCATTATCTACTGGTGTAAACATGAAGCCGGGTGAGAATTAAGCATATTTAACAATTTAAAAACATTTAGGACGCAATATTAAAAATTTCTTGTTAGCAGTTGCGGTGGATAATTTATTTTCATCTTCAGAAATCTAAAACATCAACCTCACAATCCGTAATGATATTTCATCGGTTAACATTAATTACAAAAATTTTAATAAATAAATTTTGTAAGATTTTGAGGGTAAAATTGCAGACTTTTGGAATTACCATGATGGTCAACAATGATTAACCACTACTCTATAAATAGTACACTGTTCAGAATTTATAAGAGCATATAATAACACTTTTAACTGTTAACTTTTATTATTGTTAGAAAGTAATAAAATATTCTATTTTTATTTTCTTGTTTTAACCTATTTTTATTCATTATACGAAGTTTCAAAGGAATACTAAAAATTCAAATAGCTTGGAAATTAATGTGTTAATATTGTATAAATCTACTTCCATCGCTCAGTCGAGTGCATAAAGTGCTATCGCTGGATCAAAATTATAAATCTTATAATTTTTCAACATAAAATACCTGATTTATTTTAATCAGTGTAGTTTAGTAGGACCGTATTGATAAATATTTAACTCTTGACGAGAAAACAATAATTCGTATTCAATATTCAAGATGTGTTCATACATACAATCTGAATTGATTGTGTTGAGTCTTTTCCTATTAAATAAGCCAATATCCTATCAACATTTAATGCTTCTTTCTTCAACCTTATTCCAAATTTATCCAAAAAATCTTTACCCACAATCATTTCCGGATCTATTTCTTTGACAACATAAAACTCTATTGTTTTCTGAATCATTTCTATTATTTTTACAGTTCCATAGTTAACAAGTTATGAGTCATTCACACAGTGATTACGTTTTCTTGTTTCACTAATCGGGATATCTTTCATACATTTGATTAAATCCGCTTTAATGACATTCACTCGTCCTCCTGTATCTAAAAGGCAGTGAAAATTTTTATCTTTTATACAAAATTCTACACTTGGCAGTCTTTTCATTTTTTATAATTTATGTCAAAATTTGCTAGTATACAATCAAACATACAATCACACACACATACATACGTACAATCAAACATATATCTGCATTGACTTTCTAATGAAGCACATTGATCACCTCTTCCTGTGATCGTGCATTCTCGTTTCCATGATCATTTTTGAATTTACTGTAACCTCTACAATTTTCCTGTCTAGTTCGTCCAATTCCACTACTGGATATTTCCTATTTGTGTACGTCAGTCGGTCTCTATGCCTTTGTTTTGAGTAATTTTTCCTATCGTTTTCCCATCAGTTTCTTCCACTATCCATATTGGGTTCGTGATTCAGATCAGAGTTCATGACTAAATTTTTATTTCCTTTATATGTTACATTTTACAAACAAATTTATGAGGAACAATATTTTTAATTTGCATATATTTGCATTTACATAAACCAAATTTATTTGCGATTTTAAAAATCGTTTTTTCTAAAAATGCTTATTTTCCCTTTTGATTTTAACAATAACTGTAAAAATACTTTTCAATTAAAATTTCAATTTTTAAATTACTCTTCTAAAGCTTATGTAAATAAATTATTTGTATTTATTTTAATTATAAATATGAGTTTACGTTTTAAATATTCAAAATTTAATTTTACCAAAAATCCCTGACAATTCCGTTGCAATTGATCGCGTTCCTGAAACCTATTCGGGTTTTCATAACATTGTGTTCTTATGTGTCATCTTTTATTGCAATGATTACATTTCATATTTGGACACTCTCTTCTAACATGTCCTTCTTCATGACATGCCAAGCAAGTAATTCTCATAACTTTAAAATTTCTTCTTGTATCTTCTGGAATTTTTCTATTCCGCTGTATTGATGTTCTCCTTTTATTTTCCACTGTTTTGCATTCATTTTCTCATTTTGTATTATATACCGAGACTGGCGTGTTTCTTTTCTTTTTATCATATTCAAACATTGTCGTTTTTATTTCTTCAATCTCATCAGACTTCGTGTTACCATTTATTACTATTTGTTTTTGTACGTCATTCTAGTCTATCAAATTAGCGTATACTAAATTCGATAGTTCTTTCTTACCCAACTTTTTCTCTACCAATTTTTCGATTATTTTATCTGCCTTTCTAAATATTATTGTTGGATCGCTGGAGCCAATTCTTAACTCTATCATTTCTTTCATTAAATCTAGTATGGTTTTAATGCTGCACTTAATTCCTCTTCAAATGTTTCGCCGGGTGCTGTTTCATACGTTATTATTGCATCAGGAGTCATGTATGGTGTTACTAATAGGATTTTCCTTTCCTCTGAAAATCCCTTTATCTTCGCGTATTTGTTGAAGTTCTTTATAAATACTTCCACTTTTGTCTCAGATCCGTCGAATGTATCTGGACCTTTGATGTTCGAAACCACGTGGTCGTATGTCACCATATTAAGAACACCAATATGAATTTTAATATTTTTATTAACATAACAAGTTTGAATGTCCTCAAGACAATCTTTGTCAAAGCTTTCGTATGATTGCATTCTAACTAATTGATTTATGACTTTAATCTTATTATCTGAGCAAATTGATAATTACATAAAGTTTTAAAATATTTATTCCAAATTTTATTGATTAAAATTTAAATGATTTTTGTAAGAGTGTTGCTGTTAAATTTTTAATTTTCGGAAATAGGAAATTTGTTTTTTTAAAAATTTTGAATTATAATCGAAATTGAAAAAAATATTGGAAAACAAAATTAAAAAAAAAGAAAATGAAAAAAATGAAAATTTGTTTAAATAAAAAATTGAATCTTTTGTAGTTATGAATAAATTTTGATAGTCTTAATTTATTTTTATTTTAAAATGGAAGTTAATTGCCAACCTAACATGGTGGCAGCGGTGGGATTAATTTTTTAAAATATTAATTCAATTTATTTATTTAAAAATTGTGACTAAAATAAATAAACTTATTTAAAATTTTACAATTATTTTAAATTAGAAATAAATTTAAACATTACATATTTTCAGATAATAAGAATTAAAATATTAATCATCCATCTGGGTAGGAGAGACAATTCCAAATCAAATTACAACATTCAAACAGAAAATATCAAACATTCAAAATATTTCTCACAGTGTTTATGAGAGAATTTTTTCTTATGACTATTCGAACAGCAAGTAGGGTTGCCAGTTGAAACTTCGAAGAATACCGGACAAAATTTAAAAATAAAACAACAAAATTTTATTTTCCATATATTTTTATTTATTATTTTTGGTTCTTTTTATATTTAAAATTTAACAAAATTTATTATTTAAACAAATTTAATATTAAAGTTTTCACTTAATAGTTCAAACTCTAAATACCACAAAATTTATTATTTAATTTATCCCTTTATCACCAGCAGAAAACTTTGAATTAATACTTTAATATTTTGTATTTCGTATTAAACCAAAATAAATTTTTCCATAGCCCACTACGATAAAAAAATTACCATTTAGGAATGTTTATTTGTCCTTCAAAACTTTGAGCGACCAAAAAA
>MQRK01229405.1:63491-74158 GCA_001938485.1 Girardia tigrina
AAATTGTATTTTAAATTTGTTTGAATAATAAGACGTTAAAGAATATTATTAAAGATTATCAATCAAGAACAATGACGAGCTACGCAAGTTTTACGGAGAATTGTTGTAGTGACAATTCACATTGTGACAATAATAAATGTAAAGGAAACTCAATTAATGTTCTTAATAAACATATTCTTCGATATAATATTCCAACTATAAATTATTTTTTATAAATCAGAAATTACCTTAGGAGTATAAAATTGAAACATTACACTGTTCCTAAACTAATTATTTATTATCTAATTATTATCTAAATAATTTTCAATAAGTTTACATTTTGCGTTAAAATAAAAAAATAATTTCCTTCTTCTATATCTGATGAATTTAAATTTACAATAATTATAAAAATACCAAACAAAATTAATAAAATTATATATAATTTTCTCGATAATCATTTATTAAACATTGAAAGATTCTTAATTTAATGGCAATTATTGAGATAACATACAATAAAAATCAAACAAATAAAATTTTTCATAACATTATTTATCACATAGATTTAAAATATTTACTAAATTATAGTTACCATTTTGTAAAGAAAATATTTTTATGCAATATATATCTTGGTTTCATAATGATTTCTCATCTTCAACATGGATTAAAACAGTTGTGATATTAAATTTATAATTTGTTTTAATAATGTATATTTTATTTTATAAACATCGTAACTGGCAACCTTGCCAAAACTTTAACACTATAACGCGCAGCTAGCAGTGCAATTTATTGTTAGTGGCGCTACCAAAGAAAGCACAGGGACTGCTGAGTTTTTATGTAAGAAAGTTCAATAAAAGAGATTCAGAAGAAGCTAACAGATGGCTGAAAGATATTGAAGAATGGTTTCTTTGAATTATTTGCCGTTGATAAATGCTTTCGACTTGTTACTTTCAAAAGAAACCGGGAAATATGGAAAGATTCCTTAACTCAGGACGAAGCACGAGTGTGAAAAATATTTAAAATTTTGTGAATGTGTAAATGTAATGATCCTGTATGTTGAGTTGAGTATGTTGAAATTAGAATGGTGATTCTCCCACCTAGATGTAAATTTGTATATTTCTATATTTTCTATATTTATTGACTATTCGAACATCATTAAAATAATAATTTGATAAGTTTATATTTTTAAAATTAACTATTATAATTAAGTTTAATATTTTTTTTAAAAAAAGAAAATCATTTAATTAGATTTAAATTGAATTCATTTTTAACAATTTCATAAAATTTTTATTACTTTGAAATTTTATAATGAAATGGTTAAAATTATTATTTTTAATTAATATTTATAGAAATTTAACATTTTAAAAAGATTTAGAAAAATTATTCTAATAATCATGATTAAAAGTAGAAAATAAAAAAAACAATTAGAACGATATCAAACAGTGAACGATCTTCCGAGAGTTGTGATGACTCTAAATGCAAATAATAAAAATTCAAATGAAAATTGTCTTAATGTTCTTAACAACGAGATTGGTTCAATGAAAAGTTCATAGTAAAGAAGTCTATTTTGATTAGTTCTGTGGAGATGGCAAATGTTAAACAAAATGAAAAAGAAAAATTTGCAATTCTAGTCAGGAAACTTCTGAAAATTAACTGTGGCTGGGAACTGAGCCGTAATGAAATATTGAACGGATTTTTAACGAAACTAGTACGAAGTACGGGACTCAGGGATTTTGGTTTTTTTTGACGAATATTTAGAATGTTGATGTTTTGTGTATTGTTTGCATGTTGTGTGTTGATTTGGGATTTTTATAATCTAAAACTAATATATTCAAATTTAGATTTAATATTCAAATTTAATTTATTATTATTGTAAATTTTAAATAATTTTATTTTTGTAAATTTTTAAATAATTAAATCAAATTAATGTTTTTAAATGATAATAAAAAATTATTTTATTTTAACCAATAAAATTTAAAGTAAATTAAATTAAAAATTTTTTAATTTAAATTAAATTTACAGTTCAGATTTTGAATGAGAATTATTAAACATGGATAGAGGAATTTAAGTGAAGGCATTATTATGGATTGTCATAAAGATGATCCAAATTGTGATTGTCATAAATGTTGTTACAAATGTGTGAGTTCTCTTAATAGCTTTAAAGACGAACGTGAAAAGGGAAGATATAAGAATGCTTGCAAAGGTTTATTAAAATTGGGAAACCTCCGTTAACAAGGCGAAAATTGAAGTAAATGGAATTCAAAATAGAGGATACACCAATCAGAAAAAAACAAAATTATGCACAGACTGGGAAATGTTTTCCGAGGATATAATTTCAACACATGCATTAGAGTCCTCCAGGACGATATGATGAAAGTAATGTATTTGAGAATACCAAATTTTTCAAAAAGTCTAATCCAACTAAACCAATCAATTCAGAATATCTTTCAACGTCTCTGAAACTGCGGCCTTTGGTATCACTGAAGCAAATCGTTCGAAGGCTTTATAATAAATGCCGTAGCATGCCTCCGCCGCAGGATAAACGGTGGCAACCGGGACAGTGCTTTTGTTGTAGTGAAAACGGTCATAAAAGATTTCAAAGAACATATTTTTAATATGCGGAAAACCGGGTCACTGCTTCTAGAAATGTAACCTGTTACGAAACGCGAATTTTGGTAGGCATAGCATGATGAAGATATGTGGGATTCAACTGGAGATGTTATGGGATTCTGGGACTTCGGTTACCGTTTTGAGCAAAGATTACAGGGGGAAGATCGAAGAACCGACATGCATAATTTATTAGACGGCATGATTTCCAAAGGTGTTCTCGTGTATACGGAAAAATATTGGATGAACGCGATTGTATTTTGAGAAAAGTGTTCTACGATTGAGTTTATGAGGACTGAAAATTAATTGCGAAAAATATAAGTTCCAACAGAGGGAAATTAGTATTTTTGGGTCATACTGTAAATCCAGACCTAATTTTAACAAAAAACGCAAAAATTAGGGAAATTGAAGAGTCGGATGAACCACAGTGTTCAACGCAATTGAAGTCCTTTTTTTGGCCTTACAAACTATTATCATCGATTCATAAAGGATTAATAAGGTATAAAGTCTGATTTGAATGAACAATTTATATGAGAAACTTGAATAAGGAAAATGAAACTTTGAGGTTGAAGAGATGGAAGAAATTAACCAGACTAATAGCTTATAAGGATAACTACAATAGACCAAGTTTTCAAATAAACTGAAATTGACTTTATTGTAAATGTTTAACCCTTAAATGCATGATTTTTTATTTTTTCATGAAATATTTTTTTCTGTTTATATTATTTTGACGTTTATATCAATATTGGCGGGAGTTTTGACATGTTTTGTTATAATCGTCATAGACAAAAATGTACAAAGATAATTTATTTACAAAGGACAGCAATTATTTACACAAACTGGATGCATGGCACTTTCAAACGTTTGTTGTATCATTTTTGATACAAGATGCATTCAAGGGTTAAACGCAAAAAAAGAAAATATTGATGAATGAAATGTGACTTTATTAACGAGTTATGTCAAATATATGCCATTTTTAATGAAAAAATCAAGATAAGATAAGAAAGAAGAACGAATAGGTACAGGAAATGGTTAACACTAGAACAACCGACGTAAAATGTATATCGGGTTTAACTCATCATATTATTTAAATTAAAGTGCTTAAGTGGAACATTATTATTGAATTATAATTACACTGTTGTCTTATGGAAAGTTTGCATAATATTCTAAAACAATATTTACATATTTATTCTAGAAATTTAAATTCCTAAATCCATCATTTTGACAGACTGGTAGTCCTCTTGTTAAAAAGAAAATATTATTTTATATTGAAATTTCTTTGTTGTACATATTAGAACTATTACTATAATGTTTTATTATAAATCAAGCCATTTTTAAATGTATTAACACAAAACGGAGAGGTACATTTCGGAAATCTATTTTTTTGAGAATGAAACCAGAAATCCTTCACGATTTCCTCAAGTGAACTGTCATCATCAACATAAACAACTGAGACTTGATCTATAGAAAAATAATAAATATCATTTTTCATAAACGTGATTTCTACGATTGTTTCCAAGTATAAAAGGTAATTTAAGGACGGTTTATCAAAATTTAATCATAAACTACGGTCAACTTTTATAATATAAGTCTATGAAAATAGATAATAATATAGTTAACATGAAAATTTCGAATTTTTGCATTTTAAAGATTTTTAAAAGCATGTTTGGAGAAAGCTTTGAATCAAACAAGATCCTAATTATAAAATCATTTGTAATCATATAAGCTGATGTATTGCAATTTTATAAAAGATCGGTTTTTAGAATAATCATTATTTAAACTCTAAAATTGAGAAATTGTAAATTAAAAGATTGTGAGGTAATAATAAAATTTAATAAAATTTGTGAGATAATAATAATAATAACATTTTTATTAAACTTTTAACGTATTCATTTATTTACATCGCTATATTTCTTTATGAATTGAAAATAATGTTCCTCGGAAATTTGTTTAAAAAACCAGAAAAATAAAGTGAAATAAAATTTTGAAATCATGTTTACTCTTCAATTGAATTATAATACTAGTTCATCAAGTATGTCCGAAGTTAACATGATGACCATAACCAGCAACTGAAAATAATTGGTTTCCAGACTACGCCCAGAGAGTAATAAAAAACAAAATGATACAGAAACCTTTTATCCGCTTGTTCGAGATACTTCAAAGTAGGAAAGATCCCGTAAAATATTTAATAGATATAGGTGATAGGATTGATATCCCATGAACTAGTACTAATTTACGAAAGCATGTCAATTGAAATGAAAGGATAGGAAGCTCGCCTTCGAGAAGCTTTTTTTCTTTTCAATGATGAAAGATCTGGAAGGAGGCTTTCTACTTTGAAAGCTCCAACAAATCAGTGTAAAAATACAAGGCCAAGAAATTAGTAGTAAAATTGGCTTGACACAAATGGACAGAGTAAGAATTGGAAAGATGTCTTTTAATACACTGTTCAAAAGATAGCATTGTAAAGAAAGAGATTAAGTTCAGAGACAAAGGAGATAAAGGACGAGAAGGAAACTATGAAGAAGATGGACGATGTAAAAAATCGAAAAAACTATCGTATGCAGGAAAAACAACATATAGATGCGTTATCAGGAAAGAAGAAATATTCAGAGATACTGTCAAAAATGGAGAAACTCTTGGAAAACGTTCAATGGTCGAAAACAAACTCACGTGAAGGTAATGGAATGAATTGAGAAATAAAATTTATGAATGTAGAAGAGAGAGCAAGATTATATATTATAGTGCTATGTAAGTTTACCTTGTTAAGACATTATTTTCAACATTGTCAGTAATTCCAGTATAGAACATCTTAAATAAACATTTTACAACTTTTCACAGTATTAATGTCTGGTGATTGATATTTGAAATAAAATATTAAAATTTTAATTTGAAAAATATATTAAAATAATTTAGAATTAAAATTAAATTAGAAAATAAATTTCATTAAGTTAAATAATTGAAATAAAAAATACAATCCCTGGATTGTTAAAATGCCTGGATTTATAACACCTTATTAAAATGATAAAATTTAACATTTTATAGGACATTTAACCGACTAATTTATTTTCATAAATTTAATTTTAAAAACAAAGTTCTGATGATAATTTTGAAAATATTTTTTCGGTGTAACTAAAACATAAAAATAATTATAAAATAAAAGCAAAAAAACGAAAGAACATTTTATGACTGCATCAATAGAAGAAAGAAGAATATAATTTTTTTAATTACCTACAATGCGATCGGTATAACACTTATACACTTCGATATCTTGCACCAAAAAAAAAAAGTTTTTGATGACAACATGTGTACAACAATTTTTGGGACTACCTGCTTCTTCCTGACCATTTCCAAAGCAAACAGCTGTGAATGTTAAACTGTGGAATTTATGGCTTATATAACCAAACCAAGCCTTAATGCTGTCTTCACAGAAGATAGGTCACTTGAAAAGCATGATACATGCAATCAGTTTTTCATTTCATGTTATTAATCACTATTGTTGAAAGTATGCGGGCCAAGGTAAAGCATGACCCACTGGGACAGGTGAGAAATTAATATGACCATGGAGACATTTCTAATTCGAAATAGATGGGCTGAAAATAACAGATTATATTTCTGAAATCACGACACGCAATGAAGGTAGACCACAATCTACCATTCAACAGAGTCAAATCTGAATAAAAATAAAAGAGATGATTCTACAAAAATCAAAATTCAGAGTTATCAAGAAAGTTATTTAAGTATGGGATTCACATGGAGCTGAGCTTTTTAAAAAACTCAAATGCATTGTTTTGCGGGGAAACATAATCAAATGAAGCTTAGAATCCAAGCAAATTGATGTGACATTTATCTACAAAACATTCTGGATTATCTAAAAAATCACCTTAATATTTCAAAAATTTATTAAGTTCACAAAAAGAGCAATGTAGCAACCACTTTTAATTAAATAAAAAAATATAACAATAATAAAATCTTTATTATCATAAAAATACTAACATTATTATTATATCAAAAATCACATATCTTAATTATCTATATAAAAAATAATGTAAATAATAAATATCACTAAATAACAATTGTTTTATTAATCAATAAATTTTTGCGTTATTTCAAAATTGTTGATTTTTTCTTTTATGTTAATTATTTGACCTTTTAACGAGAAAAAACATTACTTACGATGTCATCTAGCGCTATCGTCATTATTTAACGCAAATTGTTAACAACAAGCCACTGTTGACCGTTGTCGATTTATTGTCGGTCGATTTCTGCCACTCGATTAATGGATACCAAATTGTGGCGCTCGCACAGTTCCGATTGGTCGAATATGGAGCCCGAGCCTTTAGACTTGACGGCCGCGCTGGATAATTCAATCACTTGATTAAATCCCAACAATCGGCTCCCAAATCGACCATCATTTTGGTCGCATCAGCGGGCCATCGAGTATCTTATATCCCAATCGACAGAGGTTATGACCACCTCTATAAAAACCGAGCCCACGGTGGCGTGCCACCGTTAAAGGTCAAGTTTTTAATTAACCGTATCTCATTTCTTCTGTTATTTAGAGATGCGGGCGCACACCAAGCACAGTAAAAATTTTATGAAAAGACTTACCATATGTGACAGAGCACAATAAGCCATCTTTGTAGTGGCTGAACTTATAGCAAAATAAATGAAACCTCACACAATTGTAGAGACATTGATACTTCCTGCTTGTTCAGCATCTGTAAGAACAATTTTTGGTCCTATAACAGAAAAGGAAATACAAAAATACCTTTCTTGAATGGCACGAGGAGTAGGCGTATCGTTGATTCGTCAACTGACATTGAAAAAAGTATTATAAATAAATACCATAATCCAAATTATTTATCTTGCAATTGGATGAATTAACAAATATAGGAGGAAAACACGCATGTTTGTTTGTATTCGTTTCAGTGAAGGTTACGAAATTTGGGAAGGTTTTTTATGTTGCAAACAATTTTTAAAAAAAACTACAACATGAAAGGATATTTTCAACACAATAAATGCTTATTTTAAATATTTTGACTTACCATGGAGATCTTGTGCAGGCAACCCTTCTTCTTCTATGATTAGTTGTGTCAATGGATTTGTATCAAATTTTAAATTGCAAAATGATAGTATCTTATTAACATATTGTTTTATACATAATGAAGTACTAGTAGTAAAAACGATAGGACTAGAACCATATCAATAAAAACGAATTTTTTGCCGACCCCTAAATCTTGTCATTATTATATCGTCATTAAAATATATTAGGTTGTTTAAAAAATAGTGTCGTTTTTTAACCTTAATCTTTAAAGACAAATATCTCAGCGTAGAATCAACTTTATTAATCGAAATAAAAACCATTAGCATCAATACACTTTTTCCAACCTTGCACAAGTTTATTTATGCCGATTGCTTAAAATTCTGGCTTTCTAGAGATGATGAAATCGTTGAAGGCAGTTTTAGCATCCTCTTTATTTTTGAAGTATTTCTTCTGGAGGAAAATGTCAAGATATTTGAAAAAGTAATAATCAGTAGGCGAGAGGTCAGGTGAGTATGGTGGATGACTCAAAGTTTCGTAGCCAAGTTCGTTCAACAGTTGCATTGTCAGACATGCGATGTGTGACCAAACTTTGTCGTGGAGAAGAATAGGCCCTTTCCTATTGACTAATGCTGGTTGTTGTTGTTGTTGGAGTTTCTGGTTCATTTTGACAATTTCCTGACAGTATCTCTCTGCCGTAATTGTTTCTCTTGGATTTAGAATCTATGATGATTAACACCGGCTGCAGACCACCAAACAGTCACCATTATCTTTTTTGGTACAAATTCGGCCTAGGAAAGGTTTGCGGAGCTTGATCGTGGTCCAACCATTGAGAAAAACGCCTCCGATTGTCGTAGAGAATCCACTTTTCATCACACGTAACAATTTAGTCCAGAAACGGATCATTCTTGTTCCGCAGAAGAAGTGAAGATGATGCCTCAAAACAACGCATTTTTTAATTGTCATTTAATTCGTATGGAATCCATTTATCCAGTTTTTTCGACTTTCCACTGTCACACAGATGGTTTGAAATTGTTCCTATCGTGAAACCTAGTTCCTCCGCAAGCTCTCGAACTGTTGTGCATGGATTTGCTTCTACTAGAGCCTTAAAATTTTCATTTTCAATAGCAGGTTTCCGTCCACGGCCATCATCATCTTTGAGGGTCTCATCTCCTTCTTGAAATTTTTTGAACCAACTTTGTAACATACGTTCGTTTGTGGTTCCATCACCCAATGCACCGTTGATATTACGGGCGACCTCCGATGCTTTGTGGCCAAATTTGAATTCATTTAAAAAATTACTCATAATTGCGCTTTTTTCATATTGACAACTATTTAAATAAACACGTTATTTTAAAGTTAATATTTAACCCGTTCAAGATTATGACGTGTACTACACGTCAAGATCTAACCAGTATATTTAAACGTTGCATTCACATTTTCATTGGGCTTAACTAACGGATGACGTGTACTAATCGTCATTTAGAGTAGGTGAAATGTAACGAACTATCATATCGACAAATGAGATAGAAAGCGTCAAGCTGTGTGTTTGAAAGGTACTGAAAAAACGAGCCGTCGTGAATGGGTTAAACAAAGTATCATAGAAATATAGAGTTTTTCATAAGCTTTAAAGTTATGTATAAAACATAAATAAATGATAAAGATTTATTTCAAAACAATCAAAAATCAGGACCATTCAAAAAACGACATTATTTTTTAAACAACCTAATATAAATGCCGGAATATAATTGATTTCATGCAAATATTCATTTATCATTACTTTTCGAGTAGCGGTATTCCTACCTGATTAATCTGATCTTCAAATTTTATTGTACATCGCGATATGTATACTAAACAATCTGAAATAGTTTTCTACTTCATATTAAATGACATAAATAAATCAAAAATATTGAACGATAGTTCAACATTTTAAGGCACACAACATTTGCTTATGAATATTTAGATAAAATTTCGATTTACTCAATAACCAATGAATATGTAAATTGTCACATGCGAGAATTTAAATACAAGAGGAACTGCTTGGCTAAGACTTACAAATCATCATTACATATCGATAGACATTTGTTTACCAAATGTCACATTTTAGTTTCTGGATGGATGCTATTGTCAGAGTGATGTCCCAATTGGGCTAGAAATTTTGATCAGCACTTTTCCTTGAGGTTGTTAATAAAGTAATTATATAAATTGGACTGTTTTGTTGCTATTTATATCAGTACAGTATTAATAACTTTTTTGTCTTTTGCATATTATTATTTTTTGAAAAAATGTCTACAAACAAATTTTATTAAATATTTTATAATACATGCCACGATTGCTTTTGGACACCAGTTATTTATCAAAATATATTTCAAAATCTTGAACAGATAGATCCGATTATCATCAGTGAGTATCGTCAGCTGTGTCACTCATTTTGTTCCAAATGCAATCGAGCATGGCACGGCACTCTTCTAGTTTTGAACGAAACTCCTCGGTCGATGCTTCCGGATTGTTCTTCATCCATAATTCACGCTCGACACAAACAGACTCACATAATTTCTGAATATCATTATTACTCATTTGACATATATTTGATCATTTTTTCAACCTTATCATCCTTTGTTAAACGACCTTGGGATCGCTCTGCGTTTGCAAAGAGATCTCTTGTTTCACTCATATAACTTATCAATTCGTCACGAGAAACTTAAAAAAATACATTTAAATAAATATTTTAGGGATTTACAAAATATACCACACTTTTACTAAGGTTAATAGATTTTTTAAACATAAACCATTTCATATAAATAAATATATATTTTCAATTACAAGACAACAAAAATAAAGTAATTTTTGTTTATAATTAAAAGCTGAAAGGTAAGAGCATTGATTTCATAGAAAATTCAAAAAATGAAAGTGGAAGTAGTTGTCTAAAGAGATGCTTTGTGGTATATTTAGTAAAATAAATAGTAAAATATGTTATATTTAAAAAAATAGTAATTATATAACACGTGATAAAAATAGTATTTATTTAATTTTTTGTGTTATA
>MQRK01229405.1:76166-89865 GCA_001938485.1 Girardia tigrina
ACCGCAGCAATCACCGATGGTGTACAATCAATTGACAATGAGTTGTGCCAAAGGGTGTGCCAGTCGGTATCTTCAAGGTTGCAGAAATGTTTGAACAGCGATGGTCATCATTTCGAAGACCGAATTACTATTCGAACATGAATTGAAACGACGTTTTTAGTTGTGTTTGAATAAAAATTTAATGTTTTACTTGTATATTGTATCTAAATTTCATGTTTTGCGTTACTTTTGTTCGACCCTGTATATATATATATATATATATATATATATATATATACATAAAGTCAGTTAATAAAAAGAATTTAAAAAATAAATAAACGCCATTTAAAAATATATTTTAGGATAATATATTTCGACGGTGTAACCATCATCATCAGATCACTGATTATGTTCTTTTTTATTGCTTTTATATAAGAAATGAATGATTATGCAATCACTTGCGTAAGTCTAATCGAAAACTCTTAACAAATTAGTTGAGAGTGATGTTTGAACATTGATTTTAGGATCACATGAAAATCACATATATAAAAGCAATAAAAAAATCAATGTTCAAACAGCACTCTCAACTAATTTGTTAAGAGTTTTCGATTAGACTTACGCAAGTGATTGCATAATCATTCATTTCTTATATAAAAGCAATAAAAAAGAACATAATCAGTGATCTGATGATGACGGTTAAACCGTCGAAATATATTATCCTAAAATATATTTTTAAATGGCGTTTATTTGTGTATAATAAAAAATTGCCATCTTTTTTCAAGTTAATTTAAAAAATATACGTCAAAAGATGATATAACAATATTATAAATAAAACATTTATTTGAAAGTGGGATTTTAAATGGTACACCTGGCTCAAGTGCTGCCATTATGTTCAGCCTCATGACAAACTCATATAGCCGCCGATATAGCTCTTTCTAAGTGCTCAAAGAGTGATTGATCGGGCTGTGTGATCACCTCCATTTGTGGTATATTTAGTAAATCAGTATTTATTTAATTTTTGTTGGATATTTTGTAAATTCCCTATTTTATTGATTAATTTTTTTCATTTTTTATTAAAGTTAAGAATGAGGCAGCTACATACAAAGTCTACAAACTAATAAAAAATTATTAACAGCTGTTAGGAATTAAAAATGTTAGGAAAATTTTTGAAAGAAGGTTATATTAAATATGTACAAATTAAAATTTTTATATAATTAAATATGTAATATTCGAAAAAATAAAATTACTCAAATTAAGAAGATCAATAAATTGCTAATAAAATTTTTTTGAGAGTTTAAATATAATATAAAAAGTAAAAAAGTGTATATTTTTTATGAGAAACGATTTTAAAAAAGTAATAAAATTAAATGAAACGATTAAATATTTTAGTGTTATCGTAATTTAAAAGTGATTATAGAAGTAATAAAAAAATCAAATATGAATATTTATATGTATTTTTATCTATATCGGTTTAAGATTTATAAAACAAATAGTTTCTCAAAAAAATTTTGTTTAAATATTAGATTTAAACATTTTTTGTGGTATAATAAAAGTTTTAATGTCTGCTACTAATAATTCTGACGATGTTCCAAGAACCACTAATAACAGCAATTAGTATTAACCTGTCAAACATTATCCTCAGGTGTTATTAAGTCTCGAAAGATTGCTAAATCCATATACAATCTGAATGTCTTTGAAACAAAGTTGTAAGGGTAACTGACAAAAATTTTGAAATAAAAAAAATCTACACATGTCACGCTCTTCCAATAATTTTAAATTGAATCAACAGGATTTTAAAATTTTGTGTATAATTATTTCGCAATACTACTACTTCCATAATGACCAATTCGTTGAGTCCTTAACAGCGATAAAGTAAAATTTTCTCATATACATTAAACTCCCGATTATCTGGGCTAATGGTGGGGAGAGCCGGCACGGGTAATCGTAAAACACGGATAATCTTGGACCTATTTAGACCCAATGCGCAAAGACCCTTCTGTCAATCCATACTCATTTTTTATTGAGTAGTCAACAAGAAGATTCTTTATTTGTGTTCCTTTAAATGATTTTGGCTTTATTTCTCTTCCAATCACGAGAAGTTTCATTTTATGAGTTCCGGATGAGTTTCTACAGTACATGATTGTGATACGTTCTTTAGATGATTTATGACCTGGAGTCGATGATTCATTGAACAAATCAAGTGTCTTTGTAGACAAACTCTCTCATCCGCATTATATATTTGGTCTGGTTTCAAATCATTCGCTTGAAGATATTCTTCAAATTCAATTCGGAATTTAGTAACGGTGTCAACATCTGCGTTAATGCGTTCTCCTTGGATTGAAAGCTTAGGGATACCATGAAGTTTCTTAAATCTGGTTAACCATCCAGAAGATGCATTAAATTTGTCTTTTAATCCTAATGAATCATAAAAAAGGCTTTATGAGCAATTACAGAGCCTATAATTGGCATTCCTTCTGCTCGTTTTTGATTAAACCATTTAAAGACAGCTGTATCTAAATCTTTATATGATGACGATTTCATTCTTTTCTGAGTTGAAAGACCTACATTACTATCACAATCTCTTGTAAACTACTCCAATCTTCATTTTTGCTTTATTATATTGCGAACAGTTTTTGCACCAACTCTGTATTCTTCCAAAAGTTTCCATGTGGATTTACCCTTTTCACTCATTTCAATTAACTGAAGTTTTTGTTTTACAGTCAGTACAACTCTTTTGCGATTATTTGACATTGCGATAGGGCATTTTTCAAAAATAATTTAAAATTAAAAAATGTTAATTTTTAATTCTAATTAAAGTTTAATTATCATAAGGTATTTAAAACCTAAAAATCTGAAAAAATCAATAGTCAATCAATGAAATTCAAATTGTACTTTTTAAAATAAATAGATGTCTATTTATTTAAACAATTATGCATTTTCTAAATATTATCCACGGTATGAGGGGTTAATTTAAATTTTTATCTCGCCAGAATAATTTATTATTTTTTTTAATTTAAAGGGTAAAATATTTTAATGTTAATATGCTTATTCAATATTTTAAAATTAAAAATATAATAAAACAACTATTAAAAATCAAAAACGTTTTTAAAAATAAAATATTTTTTAATGTGTTTTTAAATATGTGAATTATTATAGAAATAAATTTTGGTGTTAAAAAAATGAACTCGAATATCGATGTTGCAACCACCTCTCTAGACGGATAATCCGCAAACCGGATAATCGTGAATTTATTGTATATGCGGTATTATATTCATTTTCAGTCTAAATTTTATTTTAAATTATTTAAAATTAGCTTGTTACCATTTTAATTATCGAATTGAATATTTAATAATTATCTAAAACACTGCGGCATTTATAATATTGAAACGAAAAACTGTTTATCCTTCAAGACATTTGAACAGTATTCAAATAGTCAAAATTTCCCGGTTATTGTCGCAAAATTTGATAAATAAAAGTAAAACTGTCAGAATTACTGAATTTAACGCTTTAATTATTAATGCATTGAGATTAGTTCCAAATAATTTTTAAAATTGCTCCATAATATTTTTAAATTATTTATTTTAACAGTTGTTTTATAGTATTTTTTAATACCTAATTAAATTTCGAAAAAAAGTTTTAAATCCGTCATTTTACACTCAAAATTTTTAAATATTAAGACATTTATAAAAACTAAAACTCTTAAATCTAATCTTTCAAAAAATTGTAATTGATGATGATTGAGTATGAAATTCGAAACATTTCTAATAATCGATTGCTTTTAAAAGTTTTGACTAAATTAATTTTAAAAATTCTTTATACAGTAGAACTTCGTTAGTACGGACTTCGTGGGACCGTAAAAAACAGTCCGTACTAACCAAGGTCCGTTATAAACGTAAACCGTCAATTATGTTATATAAAATCTAAAATAGAAAACTTTATCAACTGACATCTGAAAATTTCACATATTTCAAAAATTTGCGTTTCAAAGGGTTAGCGTACATACAACAGTATTAAACTTCAGTTACCACAAATATCACGAAACACAATATTATGGCGAGTTTTGAATCTTTCTGGCTAGCCAACACTACACTGAAATATTTAGTGTTGGAACAATTAAGCTAAATCCTGTCCCTTCTCACGCATTACATGACCACTGATTGGAGTGTTTTGGGAGCGAGCTGTGGTAAACCATTTGAGTAAGACCTCTTCAAACATAGCAGTGCGCATTCTTTTACTGTCATTGTTGTGGTTTGACTCATAGACGTGACGTTGTCTGTTACAATCTTGCCAAATTGAATTGTATTTTCCCAACTCAATTTCACGAATAATCTGATTTTTTGCCTCTAAAGTAAAAGAAGTTCGCTTGCTATTATCATTCATTGTATGAATACCAATAAGAATAAAATAATAGAGCAAACAGATTTATAATGCAGAAATTAATTAACTTAAAAGCACTTTTTAATGGTAAAATGTTCCCATTTAAAGTAGATGAGCATTTTTGTTCTCTATTATTAAACTAGGCGAAAAATAATCATTTAAATAAAGAGATCGCGAGGAAATTACGATTTCTGCATTTTTAAATTATATGAATTCTTTTCATTCAAATGTAAAATTTATTATAGAGACAGAAAAAAAAAAATATTAATAATTTTACATTTTATGAAAATTCATACATTCACATACAATGCCACATCCAAACTAACAGGTGCATTTTTTTCAGCGGACTTGCCAATTGGTATGTTATAACCGAAAGTCCGATATAACGAAAGTCCGTAATATACGACAAATATTGCATTGAAAGTAGAATGGTTTTGTCGGTACTAAAATATTCGTCCGTACTAACCGAAGGTCCGTTATAAGTGAGTCCATTATAACTAGGGCTGTCGAAGGCTGAGCCGAAGTCGGAGTTGGAATCGGAGTCAGAGTTAGACTCTAAAGCAGAGTCGTGTTACTCGACTTTGACCAAAATAATAACAAATATTATAAATTGACCTAAAAAAAGTCGGAGTCGGAGTTGGAGTCGGAGTCAGACTCGGGCAATTTTAATCCGACTCCGCAGCCCTGGTTATAACGAAGTTCTACTGCATAATTTGCTTGTATGTTGATTCATCATAATTTCAATCAATATTTAATAAAGCTTTTACTTAATTAATGGTTTATTGTTTCATTAAAAAACCTCTTCGTTTGCTGCACAAATGCTGGGATGAATTTTCAGAATAACTGTTACAAATAATCGAAAGATGATATTAGAAGCAAACAAAAATCCATTTAATAGTTTTGAATAAGTTATAGCGTTTAGAATTTTTTTCTTTTAATTTATTTAATAATTTGAGGTGTACTTAGTTATCGGTCCCCACAGGGTTAAGATAGTAAATCTATGGATAAATTTAACTTAAACCATAACTTAGACATTAGCTTTTGAAAATTATAATCATTTAAGTTGTTTAAATCTCATTTGTTTCGACTTTATTTGAAATTTAATTCTGCTATTATTTTAATTAATTTTAAAAGTGTTTAATAAATAATTTTAATTCATTTCTAATTAACCTTGCTACTTCTTTCAGGAATTAAACCTAAATGCTTTTTAGGAGGTCCTGGGACGCTGATGATGCTCAAAAAGCACTCCCCCTAATGCAGGGATTGGCATGCTAGCTAACCGACTTCATCGCAATACCGCTCATCGAGAATCCTTGCGATGCTACCCTACCATAGACCCCAAGGTCACTACTCCCTACAGCCTTTACATCAGATATTAATTTCTAATAACGTTTTTTATCTTAAAATAAAATTTCTATTTTTCTAAATTCTCAAAATCGAATAATTAAAAAATTAATAACATTTAACTAGAGAAAATGGATTTTTATTCTAAAAAATATATTTAAAAATGAACAAATATAAACTGAAAAATATAATTAAAAATAAAAGGAGTATTTAAAAATGATGAAAAAATTATAGAATTAAATTAAAATAATTTATTGAAAAATTACTTAAAACTAAAAAATATTTAAAAAAATTAATGCAAATAAAGGAATTTTTAGAAATAAATTAAAAGAATTTATTGAATTATTTAAACTTTATCAAATTTTCACTGAATAAATATTGAAAAAGATTTGTAAATTAAAAAACAAAAAAATATTAAATTAATGAATATGTAATCTATTACACAAGATCAATCGAAAACATGGTTGAGAACTTGACTGTTTGAACATTAATTCAGGATCACGAGACTTTATTAACTAAGTGTCACACGACACTCCATCCCAATAATTTCTAAAATGTTTACACAAAATCTTTTATACGCAAATCACATTTACAAGTTTTCCTATGCTCAGCTAACTTTCTCTTACTCCTTCTATAAGCTTACCTTTAAGAATACGCTTAAAGAGAATAAGCTCAACTAATTTGTTAAGAGTTTTCGATTAATTTTATGATATATATATAAAAATCAATGATCTGAAGATGACGATAAAACTGTTTAAATATAATACCACAAAAAATATATCTTGAAAAAGTGTTTCTTTTGTTTTTTTAAATTCCCATTATTTTTAAATTTTTTAAATTAAATTAAAATAATTTATTAAACATTTTTGAAATTATTAAAAAATAGCAGAAATAAATGAAAATGTTGTACAAAACGAATGTTCAACACGCATTTAAAGTCATATTTTTCGATTTATCTCTTTATTCTTTAAAACTGGTGGGACCGATTATCAAATACACTCATAATTTATTAAGTTAATTTGATTTACTCGCCCACGACAGGAAATCTCTGATATCGTCGTATTTATACCTAACAGACATTGAAAGAGGACTCTCATCTCTCTTGGTATTCATTCTAATGTTAAAGCCCATTTGATAGAGGAGCTTCAGTTCTTCCAGCCGTCTCCACGACACAGCAAAATGAACCGGAGAATATCCTGTCGACCGTATTATCAGATTAACTTGTGTTTTGTTAATTACCGGAGAGATTCGTTTTATTTAGTTTACTCAGTTTAGAAAGAAGAACTTTCAATATATCAATACGACCCAAAATAATGCTTAAATCAATCGGAGATTTATCGAATTTATTATTCGTGCTCAATAATTCATCTAAATAATCTTTCGATACCAGAGAATCATTATTTATTCGATTGGTTATTTCCGTGAGTGATTCTGTAGCAATCAAATCGAATAATTCACTACTTGAAATCGGATTTTCATTGGAAATTCCTTCATGTAATGACATTTAAATTATAAATTGTATGTTGTCATAGAAATGACATTATTAAAACAAATATCAATTATTTGACTTAAAATTTAAGATTGAAAGAGACAAGTTTTCCGAATTTTCAATTATTTTTGATAATTTTTATTACTTATTAAACCTTTATTAATTGTTAATTTTTTATATATTTGAAATTATGTATTTATTGAATTTGTTATTGACGATGTTTAAATAATTTGATTAAATTAAATTTAGAAAGTTAAAATGTTAATTTAAATGGAATAAATTTAATCTAATTGATGTTAAGAATTTATGTACATGGTATTTGAACATAGAAATTGGTGTACGGATACGTTATTAATGTAATCTGCTTTTTATTCCACGATATTTTATTTCTGCGATATCTTATCACGCAAATTTTTATTATGTTGCGTTTTACCAAATAAATTTATTTTTACATATAAGCAGTGGTTAAGTGTTGCCAAACCATAAAAATAATGTAAATAATCATTTAAAAATAAAGAGGATTTTATAGTTAATTTACTTATATTTTAAAAATGTATTATACAATATTATAATTAAACATTAACAATAAATTAATTTTGATTATTTATGCATATGTTGCAGGCCATATTTAAACAGTTTTTACTGGGCACCCACTTTCTGACAATGTCGTAAAAATGAAACCTATTTTTCTGAAATGAATCTTTTTCAAACCATACTTGAAATAACTTTTAGTATAGTACAACTTTTAGTATCGTAATCAACCCTTCAATGAATAACTCTGGTTGGCCACTGTACAGTGTACACGTGCACTGTCACAACTCGATCTATAGAAATGGGACTGTGATTATCATCAGAATAATGAGTTTATGAATCAGTCTATTTGCCGTGCTGCAAAGAGTAAGAGTCAAAATAGGGAGCGAGCGATAAAGAAGGATAAAGTTTATCTCAAAAGTTTATTTATCCGATAAACCAGTTACATCTGGTTGTGGAGGAAGATGGAGCTACGCCACGGAATATTACACCACGGGTGCCCACTTCATCTATTAATCAATGACTTGGCAACCAAAATTTCTCACTGGGCACCAAATTGGGTGCCCAGTTACTATGTTAAAACATTGCCTGATATGTTGGCGTATGAGGCAGGGCGTAACCAGGATTTTATTTCGGGGGGATATTGATGAACATGACACACTTTCTATCAAACATATACATTCACACATATCTCACTAGCACACACTTAATCAGTCACATATACACACACTGACATCGTTAGGGATTTTTTGATCCTGTTAAATAGCGTTTCCATATTCTTTATTGTTTAGCAAAAATGAAGAGGCTGGACATAGAAATGACAATGTATTCTACAGAAATTGTGTATAAGAAAGATTTTAACGCTTCCTGTACCATGCCATGTAACGTGTACAAATCGCATCTAATAACTTAAATATCTCTATATTATTTTTCATAATTCACAGTCGATGATAGATATTTTTCATGAATTTAGTAGAAAAATTTCATTTATCATCATACATTGACTTCTATCATAAGCAATGTCATTGAATATTTCTATTTATATCGATTTTAAACCATTCGTTTCTGAAAGTGTAGCTACTACACAGCACGGTAACAAGCGTATTTTTTAGCACGGTAAGGTATAGTTTAATAAAGATAAGAGCTAAATTTATATTTAAAAATTCAGTCATCGTTGGTTTTGGTCAAATTCTTTCAGTACATCATCAGCACTGATTGAAACATCCCAGAGCATTTGATTACATCATGCGACCACATTAGTCGTTTGCAATTCATGATACTTTCTTCAGTAGCAGTTATCACAGAAAGATTAAGGAAATTTTTTAAGTTCTAATATATTTGGACAATAATGGATGACAAAATGCTTCCAACGCTGTCGCTGAACGATCTTTGGAGAGACGCTGAACTCACTTTTTCGAGTAAATTCAAAACTCCGACAGAGGTTTCATATAATTGGCCAAGCTTTTCAAAGTTGGTGTTGATAACTTTATGGCAGTGGAAAGAAATGAGAGTTTTAAATATTGAATATATTTTCTTGTGATTAAGGAGCCTTTCTCAAATTTGTCTTCAAACTTTGTCAAAAAATACGTTGTAAACAGGCGTCCTATAATAGTCTTCTGTAAATAGAAAGTTTATACACAGAGAGTTGAGTAACCCTAGAAATTGGGATACAAACATCATTTGAAAACGCACGTGCTAAAGGTTCATCAACTATTGGGAAGATTCGAGATTCATACCAAGTAGTGAGTTTTTTCAGACAGAAAACTTTTGAGAATAATGGATCTTTTTAGAGAGATATCTGATGCTTTAACAAGAGCCAGTTTGGGATTGTGGCAGGCGCAATGCCGTAAATGGCTTTATGATAAATAATTCCAATTTATTTTGAACACCTACAATATATACTTTCATAACACTGGCACCATAGTAACCTTGTCCATATAAATAGCTCATATAAATATAACCTTTTATTAGTTTCGTTGTTATGGCGTTAGTAATTATCTCGGCTGATTAATCCTTTAATGGAAACTATCCAAGAAAATATTTAGGTATGTTGTCTTTATGAACGTACCTAAATCAAACATTATTCAGAAATCACATTTAAAATAATTAGCCATTATATTTTTACCTTAATGAGAGAGAACAGTTATTCAGTCACATTCTTCATAAATTACAATAGAGAAACATTGTGAATTGTTGAATATTTCCCAAATTTTTTCTTTATAGCCTCAATGATAGAATTTTGAGTTTGAAGACTGGTGCACGAAATGTTTTCGGAGGAAGAAATAAAGTTTTCATAAAGAGGTGGAAGATGTAAGAAAAATTACAATATTCCTCGAAATAAACCATCGGTTTTAGATGGTTCATCCATAATAATCGCGCCTGAATCTTCGTGTTTCCTAAAAGTAATTCATATCGCCCATACAACAAGATTTTCTCTATGATTGGTTTAACGCTTGAGCAATTTTCAGAGGATTGTTTTTTGGATCCTTTGTCGATTTTTTGAATAATATCCGATTTACCTTTTGAAGAGATTTCTAGAAAGAATTGTGCTATCACAGAGCAATCTTGATGGTATTTTGTATTTTCGTATCCTTTAAATGTTAAATCGCATTCTTTCATTGCTAAAAGAGTTCACAATCAAGGTGCTTTAATGATTAACAGCCTCCTTTTCTAGGACATTCACTACGATAACGCCACAGTTTACAAAATGCACCTTGTAACTTGTGAGAAATGTAAACTACTGCCATTTATCAGACCACAGTGTTTGAAAATTTAAATTTGTTTTACCGACAGGGAAAATATTGGAGGAATCAGGAATTCACGGTGAAAACAGTAACGTTTTTTTCTCACAATGGCTGAATATTCAGGCCTTTTGTTGAGCATGCAAATTAATGTCTCAAAAACTGATATCTGAATATAGTGCACTGGGACGGCAATTGTTTGTGTAAAGGAAACAATCTTAAAAATTTATAATAATTGAAAGTGTTTTCTTTAACAAATATATTGATAATTAATAACTATAACGGAAATATGTACAAGAAAAGAAATTTTTTTCGATCTCAACAACCAGAAACAGGTCGATTGGTTTTTTTAAAGAAATACACGTTACTTGATTTATTTTTTGTTGGAACTGAATTGTTAGGTTATTGCCTTTCTCAAATCATCTTGATTATTAAAGTCTCCAATTAGAGATTTGTTTTTTTATTATTGACTGGTTGTAAATTGAAGGGATTGTTGAGGAAAAACGGAATTGTTTAATTATTATTTCTTTCGGATCTCGTTGTTGTTCTTCGGAACTTTCTTTTATTGATTGGAAATTGAGGGAATTGACTAAGGAAATGGTGAAGTGATGATGGTTTCTAGGAAACTTCTTCTTTTAATTAAAATCCAAATTTTTCGTTCAATTAATTATTGATTTTTTTATTCTTTAATATTTCAATCCAAATATTATATTATATATAATATTATTATCCAATATTATATTATATTCAACACCACACACAATACCACTATCCCAATCCATTCAAACAGAAAAGAAAATAAAAATGTCCATTTACAGTTAGGTATCCCAGGACAGAAAATTTTTTAAAAATATTTCGGGGGGAATCGATCCCCTATATCCTTCCTTAGCTACGCTCATGGTATGAGGTGATTCAGTTTATTTTAATTAACACTAGACAGATGTGGTCATTTTGACTACATTTTATTTTTAAGCATATGCAACTATTGACAGGATTGTTGGTGGAGACCACAATTTCGTGACTTTTCATGATATGAACTGAAGTACATTTGCACCAAATATCATCAATTAATTTTGTTCCTTTCTTACTTACTTCATGATCAGATTCAAAAACTAACTAAAATGACGGTAGTGGTCATTTTGACAACTTTAGTTAGAAAGTCTGAATGTGCTCCACCATATGTGTCATTGCGAGCGAGAGAACCATATATTTAAGCCACAGAATAACTATTGTGTCATCCTTTACATTTTGGATATTTTATATATTAAATTTGATGCCAAATAAGCACTGCGTTCCAATTGCCTTTATTGAATGAACACAAATAATCGGAAAATCTTCGTGATCAAGAAAAGCACAATGAGAACAAGATTATATAATTACAGTAATTTACAAATATTGAAAATATCATCTTCTCAATATACATTTGATCAAGATCGGCTTTCGGAGAATGTTAATAATATGTTAATAAATAAAATGTTAAAAGCACTGTATTCGTAAAAAGGATTGATAGAACGGAGGTTTTTGGGTGTTCATCCACTTTTTCCAGTGAAAACATTGTAACCTGGGATTCTACCACTCCCTTCGTCATTCATAGCAACCGATTTCCAGAGTGTTCCATCTTTCCCTTGCATTTCCTTTGTGAAAATTGTCTCTTCTAAACACGAGTCGCTATCATCCACTCTTTCAACATTCTCTTCAAAATTGCTACTGTCTGATTTATATACGTTTTCTTCACAGCTATTATCTGTGCTAAGATCATCGTCACCTGACTCATCATCCTTTATATTCCATAGTGAGCTTAAGGCTTTTATCGCAGCTGATCTTCTTTCACGTCCGTCAGCTTCCATTCCAAGAAGTCCTCGTTTTTCGCTTGATGTTTTCTTTTATGAAAGGCCACGTCCAAGAATTCCACCCTCGACACTTGATGCTTTCTTTAATAACAGACCACGAGCAAGAGCTACACCCATGAGGCTTGAATTTGCTTCCAACAGGCCGCACCCACTTCCCTTGGTTAGTAGAATTCCACGCTTTATTCTCTCTCTCAATGGCAAGATTTAATCTTCACTTGATGACTCGCTCTTCTCAATATATGACTGAACTGGTATGTGACGACGAGGCATGAGTAGGGGGAAAATGTTCCTTCTCCCTCACCTCCCCCCGGGGGGGTCGTCCTTAGTTACCGTGGTTACCATGGCAACGGGCGTGATCACCTTAGCAATGCTTCTGATTGGCTCATTGGTTCCCTAGCAACGGTCGCGATAACCTTAGCAACTGTCTCAATCACCTTAGCAACGGTTACGATCACCTTAGCAACGGTCTCCATCACCTTACCAAAGGTCAGGATCACCTTAGCAACGGTCACGATCACCTTAGCAACGGTTACGATCACCTTAGCCTAGGCAGAAACCGTTCCGGTTCACTTGGTGACAGTAACCATGGTGACGGTAACCATAGTAACGGTAACCAAGGGTCGTTTTTCATTAGCAACGGATACAGTGATCCAAGGCGGCTGTAACCATGATAACGGTTCCCGTATCCATAGCCTAGGCAGTAACCGTGATCCCGTAACTACGGACCGTAGAAAAAAGTGCTAATCGATCACTGCACAGTGCCCAGAGGTGCTAAGGAATATTTTGAAAGTGCTAATCAATAGTGCATATTGTGCCGCACATTTCTAATGTGCTAGCATAGTGCTTTTTAAGTTACATATGTGCAAAAGTGTAAAAATCAATACATAAAATTTTTTAAAAGTACCAGTGTTAAAAATCGATATCATGTGTTTGATGCACATTTTGATTTTCTATTTGAATGTGCAATTAGAAATTTCATATATTGATTACTTTTCTATATAATTAGCATAATGTGCAAATTTGCACAAATTGCACATTGATTTTAAAGGTACAAGGAAGCAGAATATCAAAAAAATGCTCATGCACTTGAATAGTAACCCACATACGTACATTCAGATTCAACATCAACATTTTCATAAAAGTGCTGATAAATCGATTTTTTCGAAAATTTCTGAAATTCTCAAAAAAATGCTCAAAAATCTATATTTTCGTATATATCTGAAACCCAAATGATATATGTATGTTGTTTACCATCAAACAATACCTCATGAATCTCCTAATGTACACAAGTTTAATCACAAGTACCATGGTTACCGCAACCATGATACATAACATTTTAATATTATATATATATATATATATATATATATATATATATATATATATAT
>MQRK01229405.1:106823-123268 GCA_001938485.1 Girardia tigrina
TTGTCTTTCTTGCTGCAGCATTTTTACCGTTTCCTGCAATGAGGTAATACGTTTGTTCAGTTCGGAAACTTCATCCCTGAGCATTCGAATTTCATCATTCTCGGCCAGCACATTTACTGATGCCGACATCTCTTGAGTTACACATTCTTTTTTATCATCTTGAATGATTCATCCAAAGTTTTAGGCTGCAACACTTTTAGTGCTTTTTGAGCTCTGTCATTTATTAAACCATTTATAAAAACTTGGAGAGTTTTTGGCTCTCTTTCTTCGGTGGTCAACTCCGGTAATTCTTTAAAACAACGAATTCTTACTTCTTTCATAAAGTCCTTCGTTGACTGGCCATCCTTCTGTCGGATGCCGAATAGTTTCATCCACGATGAAATATCTGATTTCTTTCGTCCAAACAGCTTCAAAAAAGTTTCCTTGAGCCATTCAAAACTCTTTTGGTTTTGGGTGTAACCCCACTGCGACTTCAGAAAACACTGAACATCTTCCTCCAAGTATTCCATGAAGAAGTCAGCTTCTGTTTCCTCCGATATTTCAATTTGCCGCATAAATGCATCCATGCATTTCAAAAATTGGGCAGCATCGTCCCCTTCTTCGAATGTTTTCGGAGTTTTGGAGGAATCCTTTTTCAGGATTCTATTCAAAATTACTTCCAGTAATTTTGACTGGTGATCTCCACTATCGGCTTTGATCCTGCTCATGACACCACTGTTGTGAAAGAGAATATCCAACTAAGAAAAATATATTTGAATTAACAGTTTACAATAATGATTATTAAAACAACACACACATTAAAATACATTAATAATTAAATAATTATTCCACAAGTTCGTTTCATGAATAATTATCAATTCGGATTCCACTTAAGTTATGCTGATGTTGCCTAGAAAATAGAGTACAAATATTGCAAGTAAACAATAAAGTATAATTTTGTGGATATGGTTTCTTTTTATAATTTTTGATTAATTCGACCTAGGCTAACAATAATAGAGATAATTAAGACTTAAGAGTGGTTTTGAAGCAGGAGTTGACGATTAAAATCTGAACCCGACGTCGTTAAGTGAATTAGGTTGACTAAACAATTGGAATTTGAGTTGCTTAAGATCTATTAAATAACAATTTATTATTGAGCAATTCAGCGCTTAACGTTTTCACTATTATTGAATTTTTATTAAAAAGTTAGATCAAAATCTTATTAAAATTTTCGTTAGTTAAATTTCGTTACTGAATAATTGAAAACTCCATCGAAGATGACATTAGTTAAATTTTGTTGAAATTTCATCTGAAGTTTAATGGGAATTTTACGGGAGTTCTATTATATAAATGGTTTCGGAAATTTTAGTGAAAATCTTGGAAGAAATTTTATCGAAAGTCGAAAGAAATCGAAAGTTCTACCGCTATTTATGCTAGGAGTAATTTCAGAATTTTATCGAGATTTTAATAAGATTTAAGACGAGGGAATCAGGTGAAATGATAATAAAAAATTCTCTTTCTTGTACTAATACTGAGGGAAAACCATTGATTAAGTTAACGTTATAGTTTTATTTTATAAATAAGGAAATCATGGATTTTATCGATTAAGCAAATTTTACTTTTTTCCGAATTTGGGAATAAGGAATTGTTGAATTTATCGAGTGAATTATATTTTAATCTAAAGGTTTTAAGAAACTCGAATACAGTGAATTTTATTAAGAAAATTTGGGTTTACAAATAGAATTTTTCAAACTGTATTTCACGTATAATTGATGAATTGAAGCGAAACAAAATAATTGAAATTAGTTTATTCATATTTTCTAAACGATGTTAATACGAATTATTGTTAAATTGAAAATAAGGGAAAATATAAATATCCCGCTAAAATACGTTATTTTGATAATTTTATTTTCAATAATGTTGCGGTGAATCTTAGTTTAACCATTGTGCCTATTTAGAATTAGAACTCCGATTTTCTAAGAGCTGATTGTCGATATACTGAGAGATAGTGATGTTAAGCAGCAACAACGGCACATATTGACATTCTGACGGATAAGATCCTCGGGAGTGCAACAATACTACAAATTACCGAGTGACATGACAATGCCGCAAGTCTAAGCCTACACGACAGAATACATTGCCACAAGTTTCTAAAATATAAATACATAACAGTACAGCTAGTCTCACATTACATATCGAATGCAGACACGAGTAACAATAAGAGTAACCGATATATCATCCCCGAGCAACGCTTTGCTAGGTAGGGGTCCATAACTCATCCCGCCTTTACCAGAACCCGATGGCCCTTCAGACTCGGCACTGCCAGGCAGATATCGAGCGCAAAGAGGCGTCCGACCCACAAATGAACTTAGTAATTAAATAAGTATTAAAGCAGTTTGTAAAATAGTATAAGTTGAGATTGGGTTGTGGCTGACCCCTAATAGCCTCTGAGCACTTAAAACCGTTATGAACAAAAGGGTCGTGACACATTCTTATATTTTCAAAATCGTTGGAACAACATTACGAAACTTTGAATAAAGTATTGGACCAAATTGGGAAAGCAGGCTTAAGAATTAATCCGGAAAAGTGCCATATCGTAAAAACGGAAGTTAAATTTTTGTGACATGTAATTAATGATAAAGGTATACAGACGGACCCATCTAAATTAGAAGCCATAAAGACATTTGAAAAACCGATATGTGTTAAGAATCTAAGAAGTTTCCTTGAAATTTGCAATTATTACAAACGATTCTTTAAGGACTACGCAACAAAGGCCAAGACATTGGAACAACTGTGTGGATTGAACAAGAAGAAATTGTTATGGACAGACGCATGTGACCTAGCATTTGCAGAGATGAAAGAGGCTTTAACAACACCATCGATTCTAGGATTCCCAGACTTCAAGAAATAATTTATACTGGACACTGACATATGCGGACCACTAAAGGAGACTTGGAGAAGAAAAAGGTATATTGTTGCAATCATAGATCAGTTTAGTAGGTACATATCTTTGACAGCCATTAGTAAGCACGATGAAATAACCATAAAAGACACCATAATGACCAAATAAATTTTGAGATTTGGAGCACCGAAGGAAATACATACAGATTGCGGCAAGACATTCGAATCGAAGGTAATCAAAGACATGGCAGAATCAATGAATATAAAAATGTGTTACTCGAGTCCGTACCATTATAACACGAACGGAATAGTAGAAAGACAATTTTGGACAATTAGAAAATATTTAAACGCATCGTTACATACAAAAAAAGGATCCGACTGGGAGGAACTACTACAGAAAATAGAATTCACATTAAACGCAACTTTTCAGAAAACAATAAGGAAGAGCCCAGCGGAAATTATATTCGGTAAGAAAATATACAGAGAAGGATGGCATAGTCAAGATATAAAGTTACACCAAGGAAAAGAAGACATAACAACCAGAAGAAATTTCGAAATTGGAGATGAAGTACTAGTCAAGGTGGAAACGGGGATAAAGAGTAAAGATAAATATGAAGGACCGTATAAAGTGGTAGAGAAAACACACGACAGAAGGTATAAACTAATAAATGAAGATGGAAGAATTTTAGATCGAAACGTTGAAAAATTGAGAAAATTCTTAAAGAAGGGGGATATGAGGGGTTAATTTAAATTTACATCTCGCCAGAATAATTTATTATTTTTTTAATTTAAAGGTAAAAATATTTTTATGTTAATATGCGTATTAAATATTTTAAAAAAATTAAAAATTGATATAATAAAACAACTATTAAAAAAATCAAATACGTACTTAAAAATAAAATATGTTTTAATGTGTTTTTTAAAAATATTTCAAAAATTAAAAATGATATAATAAAAGAAAATCTTAAAAAATTAAATATCTATTTAAAAATAGAAAATATCTTTTTAATGTGTCTATTAAATATCTTAAAATTAAAAATGATAAGAAAACCATTAAATATTAAATATTTGTTTTATAAATAAAAAATATTTTTGCAGTCATAACAATTTATATATTTTAATAGAAATTATGAAACAATTTTAAATAAATTTGAAAATAAATTATAGGTTTTAATGGGAAATTATATAATAAATTTGCAAAATTTTAAGTAGATTTTGAAATAAATTTTTAGTTAAAATGTGAAGATTATTTAATAAATTTGCAAAATTTTAGAAATTGAATCGAAAAATTTAATAGATTAATTCGTGGCGGGAAAATTAAATTAACCGAAAAAATTGTTTAAATGTGTGAATTTTTGTTATAGTAATAAATTTTGGTGTTAAAAAAATGAATCCTGATATTGAGGTTGCAACCATTTCTCACACACTGTTCCGTCCAATTACAAATTATTTGCATCGATGGAATATGCATTAACTAATGCCTAATGAAAAATATAAGAAGCTGATATGTAATTTGGAAAATCGACATCAATCTTAGCAAGCAATAATGAATGGTCTCAGAGTTACAAAAATTCATCGGGCTATCCAGTTTAACCAATCGAAAGGATTTCAGCCATTTATTGATTTTAATACCAATTTGAGAACCAATGCCAAAAACGACTTTGAAAAGGATCAAATAAAACTCTAAAATAACAGCGTTTTTGGCAAAACAATGGAGAATATCCTCAACAGAATCAATATCGAATTGGAAGCGGGCAAAAATGCTGATTACAAAATCAAATCATGACTTCCATTATGCCATCATGGTCCCTAAATTCAACCAGGATTTACAATTAATGCATATGGATACTGATAGCTTTGTCTATCAGATCTATAGAGAAGATCTTTTTGTGGACTTGAATGAAATTGCATAGCATATAGATACATCAGACTATCCAAAAGACCATCCAAATTATTCAAATCAAATAAAAATGTCCTTGGGAGGTTAAGGATGAGGTCAATGGGCAGATTATATCCAGATTCGTGACACTACGATCTAAAATGTATGCCATTGACGCAAGCGGAAAGATTAAAAAAGAGCTAAGGAAATTCAACGGGCAACATTAGTCAATTACATCGAATTTGATGATTATTTGAGAGTTCTAACGGAACAGAGCAGTATCATATCAGAAATGAGAAGGATTAAAGTAAGAGAACATTAAGTCTCCACGGTAGTGATGCGGAAGAAAAGTCTTGACTGGTTTGATGACAAGCGATACAACATTGCAGATGTAATATGAACATTACGTCATATACATTATTTGTTGTAAATTATCAACTTGTATACATTTTACTTATTGGTTACATCTGTAAATGTTAAGTAAATAAATGTTTGTTATAAAAAATCGTCTTATATATATATATATATATATATATATATATCTTCGTTTAATGCATAGAACAAACCTTGTAAACCACAACTGCTATTATTCACAATTTAGACTATATAATATATAACATTGATATTGTTGGGTATTAGAAAACTTTAATATAATTATTTACTTTTTAAACACAAATCTTAAATCTTAAATCTTTGATTTGACTCCAATTAATCAGAAAGAACTTCCAACATAAATATATGAATAATGAACACAAATTCTTTTATGAAACTTTATTTCAAATAACAAAAATTAACAAGTCAAAAATAATAATAATTCAATTCTTGATGACAGAACACAAACACAAATCAATACAGTTAATACTGTGAATCTCCCAAAACGAACGATGATTTGATTGAAATTTAAAATTAAAAAATCTTTTTCTCCCATACGGGATATTTCTGGTTTTTTTAATAAAACAATATTTTAAAGGACAAAATAAAAATAAAATAAATTTGGTATTCACTTTACTTGTTTATGTGAACTCTTAGGCGAATTTTTCAGTAAATATTTTTGGGCAAACTAAACAAAATTTGCTGCTGTTTATATAGTTATTTTCATCAACCTTGAAAATTGATCAATTAAAACAAAGACTAAAATATTCTTAATTTTAAATTCCAAATTTTGTTAAACTAAATATTATTTTGTTTGAAATTAATAATTTTACTAAAAGAATTATTTGAAAATTGTTCTTACATAAAATTTTATCAAAAGTGTTCATATGTATTTTTCGAAACCCTAACAATATTTGTTTTATATATAAAATGTACAAGTGTGCATTTCGTTAATATGATGAATGCAATTCGTTGACATGATGAATGCATGACGATAGCAACTTTGTTACAGTCACGTTTTGAATGGTTGATGATATAATATAATATATTTTTTACATATTGTATAGTGCATACATAGTGCACACATATTCGTGCACACACATAAAACACTACATCTCAATAATCAATTTGCGTGCGTTTTTTCGAAAATCTAAAATCAGACTCCGACTATTGACCTATGGGTTTCTATCAATGTGTACAAGCAGAATTTCGATATTGTGATTCCTTCGACTTCTAATAGCTATGGGTATTTGGCCTCACTATGGGAATTCGGCCTGACTTTGCACTTTAAACTCTATTATATTAAAAAAAATAAATACATGGAAATTTTAATTGTACAGTGCACCAAAGAAAATGGACCAATCAAAATTATTTCCACTTTTAAAAATTATGAAATTTTGAATTTATTGATTTTACACACTTGCACATGTGCAACCTAGTGGAGTCAAGTGTAATATTGATTAGCACATGTGCAAGTATATATTAATATATGTGAAATATTGATTAGCACTTTTTGCACTTCTTTCTGTAATTTTGATGTTTGATAATGATTTTTGAAGGTTCTTAAGGTAAAATTTGATGGTTGTTAAGGTGTTTTCGATGATAATTAATTATGATTTCATTGGTTGATAAAGTAATGGGAACGATTTCCAAGATAATTTTAAGGTAATTTCAATGGTTTTCAACGTGATTTGATTAGTTTTTAAGGTGATTTTCACTGTTAAAAAGTGATCGAAACCGTTGCTAAGGTACCCGGAACCAATCAGAAGCGTTGCCGTGAAAACCGGAACCTTTGCCATGGTAGCGTAAACTCCCGGGGGTTCAGATGTGTCGAATGCCCATTTTCCCCAAATTTGTTTTATCAAGCCTTGTTTTTGTATTTTTCCATAAACAAACTATTAGTATGTTTTATAAAGATTAACACTACTTTATTATTCCATGTCTCTCTAGATTTTTTATTTATTCATTCAATATTATTTTCTCAATAACTTGATTGACTACGAGGTTTCTTCAGAATTGTTTGTTGGGTTTAAATTGAACCTTTGATATTTTAAAGACTTATTGATCTTCAACATTGTGTCTTATACAATATCGTTACGGATTACTTTGTGTGAGACATCATGCAATAGCAATAGACCACCATCATAACATTCAATGGTTCCATGACAATTCGATACAAGACAATTCGACACATGACAATTCGATACGCGTACTATTCGAAACAATTTTTTTAATTCGACACATTTTTTTAATTGGACAAATATTCGACATATTTAAAATTCGATTATTTTTTTTAATTCAACACTTTTTAATTCGACCAATAACTAAAATGAAATATTTTCATTATTACTACACATTTTTTGAAATACGACATTTTCAATAACTATATTTTTAGTTAGACTAATGAGTTTTCTGTATTTAATATGAAAAAAATATCAATTTAATATGAACAAATGTTTTAAAAATTCATTCATTTACAATTCAGCCTGCCATATTATTTTGAACATAGATTTAAATTTTTATATATTTTATAAATATAAAAAATCAATTTAATATGAAAAATATGTATTTAATATAAAAATATCAATTTATAAATATCAATTTAAAAATATCAACTTGATGAGGATAGGTACAATGAAATTCTCACATATTTCTTATCAACTCATATTGAGGGTGCTCTTGGTAGAGCTCCTCAGTTTCCAATAAGATGCTGGAACTATTTCGATTCTGCTGGTGAGCAAACACCAAAAACTACAAATTGTTGCGAAGGTTTCTACAATGCTCTTAATGCCATATTTCAATGCAGCCATCCCAGTATTTGGACCTTGCTTGATGGACTTGGAAGAGATATAGCTTGTCACAGACTGACTTTGGCAATTGCTCTGTCAGGTCGTTCAGAGGTTGTAAAGAAAAAATATGTATCATTCCATGAGGCTATTACAATGGCTGTGCAAGATTGCAATTTGAATGCATCGAATGTTGATAAACTGAAATACAGGGTTGTCAACTAAGTTTTTTCCAATGCATTCTTAGTTGTATCTGGAGATCTATGACCGCTAAGAAATTCAAGTTTGGTGTGCATATTGTATGATTATACACATTATAACTATCAAAAGTTTATTAATATTTATTTCAGTTTACATAATAAAAAATGCAATAAATTAAAAATTGTTTATTTAGAGTAATACGATATTACAATATTTTTGCCATCTTTCAAAGTAAACTATGAATTTCAACAGAGTAGACGGGAGAAAGCTTATTTTCTATTGTTGAAAGCGTAAATTATCAGCTGTAGACATTGCAAAAGAGATAAACAACACAATGGGAGAAGGAACAACTACGTCACGTACAAGTTCCAACTGGGTAAAGAAATTCGAGAACGGTAACTTCGAGGTAAATGAAAAATGTCGCAGTGGGAGACCTTCTAATGAGGTGGCTGCAGATATAGAACGAATTCCAGAGGAAAAAAATTGCCGCAACGAGATTCATTGGCCAAGAAATTGGAATTAGCCACGAAGCAGTGCGTCAGAATATCATGAAAATGAACAAATATTACCTCGCCAACGTGTGGGTTTGACATGTTTTAACAGAAGCTGCTAAGGAAAAGAGAATGTCTGTGTGTAAAAAACTGCTTGTTATGTACCGCAGCCACAATTTCCTGCACCGTATAGTGACTGTGGATGAGATGTGGGTATTCTGGGAGAATACATCCTTATACACTCACAAATCTTGGCGTGGAAATAGCGATGAGCCTGCTACAGAATCCAAAGTGAAGTTAACTATGAGGAAGCTTCTGTCTACCGTCTTCTGGGATTCGAAAGGTGTGATATTGATGGATGTGTTAGAAAATGGAAAAACCATAACGGTAACACACTACTGCAGTTTGCTGGAAAAGCTGAAGACACCTATCCTGGTAAAATGAGGACAGAAAACCCCGGACGGTTTTCTGTACCTTCTTCAGGACAACGCATGTCCACATACGGCACATCTCACTCAGACCAAGATTGCCGAAATGCATCTAAACACCCCCCTATTCGCTGGATCTGGTTCCTTCAGACTACAATTTATTTTCACAAATGAAAGGAGCTTTGAAAGGTCAGAACTGTGCATCTTCTGAGGAGGTTCAGGAGAAACTTCAGGAGTGGTTGAACACCAAGGCCGGATCCTTCTTCGAGAATGGTATCAATAAGTTTCCAGGACATTGGCAACGTTGTACTGACAATAATAGCCGCTATTTTGAACACTTGACTGACGATGATGAATGATTGGACATTATATTTGATAGTTTTTGTTATTTTCGGAAAAAAACTTAGTTGACAACCCTGTACTTGCGTTGACTAGCTAATTTGCAATGAATAAAATGTTAAAAATTAACTTTTACTTTTTACAATTGTATATATATATATATATATATATATATATATATATATATATATATATATTGTCTTGTGTCGAATTGTCTGGTTACCCATTCAATACTAGTCACAAGCCCTAGTTAGATTATCATTTTGAACAAATCTCTATTTATTTAAACAGAACATTATTCCTCATTGAACATTCACTGAAATTATTATTTGTTAAAACAATTTTAGTATTCACAGGATCTTTATCGAAACTTAAAAAGGTTTCCTATGAACGTCGTAAGTGATTTGTGATGTATTAGACAAATTACATAATTACAAATTACAAAATCAAGTTTAATAATTAGAAAAAAATATAAAAAAATTATATTTTCAACACTGAATTTGCAGATCCTCTCTAATTTAATCATTGGGTCTACATTATCTTAGCAAGCATTATAATATAACTTAGTCTTATGTTATTGCCATAATATATCTACACTATACAAAACCTTTTACAAAAATATCTGGAAAAGTCAACACTTAATTAAAAATCGTAATGCATGATTCACAAGTATTACTAATATACGTATTTAAATGATGTAAAGAGAGGAGACATTATTCAAGTTTAAAATCATTGAGGTTACCAAATCATTTTGTTTATTGGAGTTAGCTAGAAAACTAGAGAGCATCAGTTTAAAGTAGTACATGTAAAAATATGAATTTGCATAAACTTTATTATTATTATTATTAAAATAAATAATTTAAAAATAATAATATCAAATTAACATAATTTTATTAAGTACGACTTATAAGAAGTCTGAAATTACCATTAATAAATTAGCAAAATATTTTCATTAGCATTTTTTCTAAAACATTTCTTAATCTTGTTTCAAATTGGTTTGTCATCAAAATAATCAAACTTTATAATCTGCTCGGTATACGGATCAAACATACGGGGGTCAGGGTTCATATATTGTTGAAATCAGAATAATATTTTTGCATTTAAATTAGGTTAAAGTTATTTATTCTATAAACATCGAAAACCCTCATCATTATTAATTAATATAAATTATTTTAAATCTTAATTCAAATTATTATCTTAATTTAATTTAAACCTCCCGAATGAAAAAGTTTTTAAAAATTTTGTTTTTGTAAAATTAATTTTCTGAAAAAAAATTTCGTGAATTTGCGCCGTTGTAAATAAGACTTTAAAAACACACCACATTTGAAGGAAATGTTTTGGTTGACTAATAAAGTTAAAATATTCAATTAAATATTTTACCCTCCTCGAAGAAAAAAACGTGTTTTTTCAAAATTTAAATGTTCCCAAACATGGTAGGGACACTTCCGCCACTTCTATTCATATGATGATATAAGTAATACACTGCTTCAAAAATTCCGGGAACTGTATCATTAAATATAGAAGAGAATGAAGAATAGAAATTTCAATTAACTGAGAAAATAAAAAAGAATCAACCTGAAGAAAACGGAAAAAATAAACAAAATTAAAATTTTCCATTTTTTAAATATTTTTCCTTTTGTAGAATTCAAGAAATAATAAAGTCTATTCTAGAATAATATTTCTTTTTCTTTTTGACCTTAGCCGTTGGGCCGTGGGTGAACCCCATTATGCACAAGCTTTCGACACATATCTCTATTTTTAGCCTCTTTTCTAAGACATTCCATGTTCAAATCACTTAATTTTTTTAAATCGTCAGTCCATTATCTCTTTGATCTTTTTGCTTCTACTCCTCCTTCAACAAGCACCTTTGCTAGTGCTTGTTTTTTTATTTGACGTCTGTAGAACTTCAGCTTCCGTTTCTTGATGGTCTCTTCTATTGATGCCGGTCTTTTCCTCATTAGTGAGTCATTTTTTTACAAATTTCAAGTGATCGAGATAAATGAATTCAGTTCACTTTTAAAATCTTTATTTTCAAATTTTCCTGTTTTTACAAAATGATTTAATTAATCAATTAAAACAAATTTAACCCTAAATTTACAATTTTCACAAAATAATTCGATTGTAAATTAAATGTTTTTATCACAAATTTTTATAATTAATTGATTCATATTTGAATCTTCCATTTCTGCCCCGCATGAAGCAATTAATTATCACAATTTTCCTGACTCTGTTGACCCTCTATGCTCGCAGTCTCCTCGCTCGTCCAGACAGTGTTCTCCTCGCCGTATCCTTCCATACCATCCTCGTAACAACCACTTGCACTCAACTCGCCACGAACACTCACTCTTTTCTTGTGATGAACACTCACATTCTCCTCGCCATTACCTTCTATTCTGGAAATTTCTTTATCTCGTTCGTTAAATAATTTTTCAGGAACATTGTTCTGATGATCAATTTTACATATTTGTTGAATTGCTCGTCTTTTCAGTATCCCATTAATTTCGATATCTACAACTCTACATCTATTATCAGGTCCCAGAATTATCTTCTTTACTACTCGCACAGGCCAAGCAGAAGATGAAGTGTAGCATTCTTAGTTATATTGCTCTCCTTTATTGACATTTCATCTCTTACAACTTTTCCAATGAAACATAATTTTTGCAGGGTACTTGGAGTTCCCTCCTTGTTTTCAATTTTTGCAGGGTACTTGGAGTTCCCTCCTTGTTTTCAATTTTTGCTTTGATGTGTTTTATTGTTTCTCGATTCTTCACATCCAATGCAATTGTTTTGACAGAAACCGTTTTTATGAATATCTGCAATTCTGTCTTTTCCTTCAAACCTTATCTTTCCATCCTCATATTCCGGCAAATCGAGATCTTTACTGCCAATCGACTTCAATTTCAACACCGATGATTCTTTCAATTCACAATTCACTTTGCCATTATCCCTCAAATCCTCACCGGTCACTTTAATCTCCACCAACTTCTGTCTCGGCTCATTTTCTCGAATCCTAATCATCAATTTAGACCCGTTATCCGACGTCCGATTTGACTTGATAAATTCAATCTTAGGTCTATTATCGTTTACATCGTCCACGTTAGTGACGACCCTTTAAATGAAAATTTCCCGGTAGTTTTTGCCGACAATTTCTTATTCAAAATAATATGTCCATTATCTGGATCGATTTCAAAGAACACGGAAATTTGCCGATTGACTCCTCGTGCCAATCCGTATTTCGTTTTGTTATATCTCGATCCGTCGGCGTCCACTGCGACGACTTTATTGTCGGGATGACTCTCGAGAATCGTTTTCTCGTATTTCGAAACTAAAAATCGCGGATCGTTATCGTTCTGATCATCAACGTTGATGATGATGAGCGAGTGGATCAAGCAGTCTTTATTGTCGTCACATCGGAACAAGGACGCCTCGTACACCTTCTTGATCTTGTAATCGTCGGTATCATCAAAACCAGTCTCAAATTCTCCAATGCCAAACTATCCAAAATGAACGTGTTCGTCGTCTCACGGAAATTGTATCATTGAACGCGGTTCGTTGCATTAATATCACTATCTAATGCGCCGTCGATTTTCACGGTTGTTTTCAATTTTGAATTTTCCTGAATGAAAACCGTTTGATTTGGATTTTTGAAATATGGAGAATTATCGTTGATGTCTTTAATTTCGATTTCAATGATTTCTGTGATAGTAGATCCAAAGTATTTAAAACTCTTGAGTTGTTCCAGCTTCTCCATTTACTATCCAACTCTAGTTAAACCTCGTTGTTATGGCTTCCTAAAACAATTATTTTGTTTTGTTTTCTATATTGATTCCCATTCCAAATATCTTTGACACTTTGTGTAGTCTTTTCGTAAGTTCCTGAATCTCTGTCTCATCTTTACCGATTAGGTTTATGCCGTCAGCAATAATATTAGATTATATTTATTTCAAATAATTGTTTTTATTAACTTTGCAATATAAATAAATATATTTTTATTTTTATCGAACATATATTAAAATATATTAATCTTTTGAAGAGGACTAATTTACAAAATTCAATAATTCAGCATTAAATCTAATGAAAACTATTAAGAAGGTCAATCTTGCTGGTGGAAATGGAATTACAATGTTGTTACATTTTCGATTTTGTGAGTTTCGATGCGCCAGAAAAAAAGACATATGATTCAAACCTGTATACTTTACGCTATTATTATTATGAATAAAGTAATCTACTGTTTGAGAATAAAAAGTAAAACAGCTCTTTTAAAAGCAGGATGGTTGATCACAACACAATAACATCATTATACCACGGAATTCTCAACGACCTTACGTCAGCAGGCTATGCACCATTGCTCTAGAAAATGAAAATTGAACCGAATCTCTTTAGATAGTTTATGAGTCAACCCAATTCCTAAGACCAATGTGAAATACCGGGTTATTCAATTTTATATACCAATTTATTCAAATTAATATACCCATTGAGCCATATTTATTTAAATTGTTGAAATTTGGACTAATATTAATAATAAAAAAAATTTAAAAGTAAAAACTAAACTGGATCTTTTATTTAAATAAATCCTTCTCTCCTAGTTTTTTCAATCCATCTTATCATATTTCGATAGAAATCATTGCATTTGACAGAAGAATCATCACTACTCGTTAAATATTTTCTTAAAATTTTTTCTTAAATATTTTCAATCGAGCTGTCTGGGTTTAAAGTTCTGTTTGAACTGAACTTTGATTTTATCAAAGAAAAAAACTCTTCAATCGGGGTCAGTTCAGGAGAATAAGAACCAAGACTTGAAAGAAACAAATCTTGAAAGTAAAAATTATTCGACTGACAGAGATTTGTGAAATTTGCATTGCCCATCATAAGAATTTTGCTCGGGTTAGTATTCAAATAATCTACCAATCCTTTAATTAAAAATTGAATAAAATATTTTGAATTATATGCACCGCTTCCATATTTATAAAATAGGAAATATTAAATTATATCGATGGGTATATTAATTTGAATAAATGGGTAAATAAAATTGAATTGTATTTTTTTGAAATTTTAACCAATTTGTATGTTGTTTTATTTAGTAAGACCCGTTGTTTGTGAAGCGTTTATGCTAGTAAATATAGAATGTAAAACTATTCTAGGGGGACAGACTTATACCAAAGCTGAAATAATTATCTTAAGAATTGACTCTAACGCAAAAACATTATGGACTTGCTATTTCGTTTTTAAAAAAGTTTGAGCATGTATAAAAGTTTTTGAAACCATTTTTTATTTTATTGTTTTACTTTATCATATTAAATATGATGTTATCACAACACCATAACTTCTTCATAAAGTAAATAAAAATATAATTTTACTAATTTTTTAAAACCTTTTTTTAAGCAATATTTTTTAATAATTAATAATGATTTATTTCATTTTTTAAAACTAATTTTATAGTGAAAGCCAACAATCAGAGAAAATATTTTTAATAATTTTAGTGAATTTAAAGTTTATCAAAACAATATTAAAGACCGATGTAAACCCATTTGATGTATAATTTTAAAAGGATTAAAGTCTACATGATATTAGGATGGATAAACAACCTTCACTTCGTCTGTAAACAACATGAAAAGCTCGAAATGAAATTTATTTAGCGATAAATTTTTAAATAAAATTGAATGACATTTGCAAACGAAATTTAGACAGTATTAAAATGATTATAAATAAAACTTTTTAATGTGTATCATTTAAAACATTTTTACAGTTTTTCAGACATTAACAATTTTTGTAAATTACATTTCTTTTTCCAAAAGTCTTCAAGTAAAAGGAAAGTTAACCATAAATTATTTGTATAGCTTGATGAAGACTTATTGATTTATTATTTATTAAAACTAAGATTATTTATTATTGATGATTGTTTTGTCAACGACGGGACCTGAACAACGGGACAGATCAAACGTCAAAAAATTACGTTCGACCTGTTTCATCCAGGTTGAAGTGTTGATATCCTGTAAATAAAAATATATAAAATATATATATATAAAATGATCTTTAATAAAATATAAATATTACCTTACTAATGTTGTCCTAAATAAAGAAAAAAAGATAAAAAATTAAATTAAATTATAAAAAAATAATCTTAATATAATATAATATAATTGTAATCCCATTTTAACTTTCCCTTTGTTTGAGCAGGTTGCTCAGAGACGCGAAGCGGTTAATTGGGGTAATAGAAAAAATATAAAAAAAATAAATCTTAGTAGATATTTATTATTATTTATCATTATTATTAATTTTATATTCATTTATTATAACATTATTAATTTATTATCATTAAATTACTATTACTATTAATTTATTATTATTTAATAGTAACATAAAAATTATTTATAGTTATAATTATTCATAGTTATACTAGTTTTCATAGAAAAATAATTATATTCATAGTTTTCATACTCGTAGTAATATTATTATTATTATTAATTTATTATTATTATTATTATTAATCTCCTATTTATCGAGTTTTTCCTCCTTTCTCAGGAACCCATTCATTAATGGGGTACGCCTGAATTAGTCGGAAAAATTCGATATAGGCTGAAATATTATTATTATTATTAATATTATTATTCAAATTATAATCTTAATTTTAGTTTTTTTATTTTAATAATTACTGTTATTATTGATATTACTATTATTGTTAAAATATAATTTTATTTTATTTTTTAAATTATTTATTATTTAATCAGGAACTGTTATTATTATTAATTTGACTTCACACTTTACAGTGTGTTTATATAAAAATATGGTATTTAATAATTACTGTTGGGTTCTTGATCAATATTAGAATTCATAACACCAAAAATTCATTAATAACACATTTAACAATTATTCAAACAATTTTTGTTGTAATAAAAATTGTTGTTTTTAATAAAAAAATTTGTAGAGGAACTTTCTATCGTTTTCTTAAGGACCAGATTCTTATATAAAAATATGAAATTATAAATATAAATAACTGATAAGTTATATTAAAATTGAAAATTTTTAATTCTATTTATTTGAAAATTTACATCCTTATTTTTAAATTAAA